>RJWT010028195.1:0-15285 GCA_004365215.1 Cuniculus paca | reverse complement strand
AGGCATTGCAGGGAGAGGGAATAGCAAGCTCAGAGGATGGTAGGTTTGCTCAGGACCCGGGGAACTGTGGTGGAGGCCATAGTGTACGGAGCAGGCCGGGGGAATGGGGTGGAAAGTGAAGCCATAAAGCTGAGACAGTTATGTCCAGTTAAGGGATTCAGACATTATTTTAAGCAGAGGGGGAAAGATCTGTGATTAGATACCTGATAGGTAGATTGTGTGGGAGAGGGATTAGAGGCAGTGTGCTAATGGAGGTGAGAGAGAATCCGGCCTGGGACCTGGGGCAGTGTGTTGAGAAGCCAGGAGGCATCACTAATACAGGTGTAGTTGGTTACTGATACACCCAGAGAGTTTGGATGATGGGTGCAGAGCAGAGGACTGGTCCCTGGGAATACAATTTCACATCTCATTTCATTCCCTGCAAATAATAACCTTGCCAATAGATAACTTAATAAACAGGTTACCTTTATGTGTAAGACATCTTGCTATCTCATCTGAGGAAGCTTTTGAGTCTTTAGTAGTTAGACCTTCATGGCAAAGTTAGACTGACTTAAATAATTTTATTTTTGTCTTTTACAGTGGTCAGGATGAAGTTGTATGTGGCACTCTGTGGCCCCACTCTCCCTTGTCCATTGGTCAGACAAAAATGGGACAAGGTGTCCTGCCCATTCACTGCCTCCCAGAGCCAAGTCAATCAGTGGGCTGGGGCTGGATTGGAATACTGGATCTTGCCCCTTCTAACTATGTGTCTTGGCTCTTTCCCTTTGTCTCTTGGCCTCAGCCTTCTCGTCTGTGAAACAGAAAAGACTACTATCTTTGGAAGCTTAGAAAAACCATTTGTTGATTTAAAATAGAATAGCTTCATGACATTTAGATGAAGACTTAGTATTCAGTCCTGTTTTTTTGAACACAGACAACAAATATAACCTTTCAGCTTAAAAAAATTATAATGGAACATGGTGACATGCCTGAAATTCCACCATTTTGGGAAGCTGAGGCAGGACGCTCATAAGTTTTGAGTCCAGCCTGGGCAACATGGTGACTTAGTAAGACCCTGTGTCAGAGAGGCAGGGAGGAGGGGGTAGGGTTGGGGTGTAGCTCATTGTAAAGGTCCTGGATTAAAAAGAAAACAAAAACATAGTATGCTTAGCAGACACCTCTGCCTGATGTCTGATTTGAGCCTTGACCCTATCTCTGCACTTTATTTTTTCCTTTGTTAAAACAAATACAAAAGAATTCCCCCAAACCAGACACTTAACTCCTATGAAGGAGAAAAAACCAAGGATACAGTATACGCATTTAAAGTGTTTACCTGATTATCATTAAGCCTGAGTCGCCTGCTCATTTCTGCATAGGAAGCTTCACAGGCATGTAGTAAGTTAGGATTGTGTTCAACTGAAATTATAGAGAGCTTTACTGATGGACTATTCAATAAATAGGGGCCCCCACTCCCCGGATTGAACCCAGGGACTCACACGTGCTAGGCAAGTGCTATACCATTGAGATATATCCCCAGCCCTTTATATTTTTTATTTTGAGACACAGTCTTGCTAAGTTGCCCAGTTGGATTTGTAATCCTCCTGCCTCAGCCTTGCAGGTGCTGGGATTACAGGCATGTGGCACTTTGTATATCTGGGATTCTTTGTCTTTTGTAGCTCCTCAGTGGTTCTGGCTTCTGCTTCTACTTCATTGTCTTGAACTGAGTCCTATAGCTGTTAGTAGCTGCAGGAAGTCCAGGAAATGAAGAATTTAGTTTTCTAGTCTTTTCCGCTAGAAGGCAGAAGGTGATGGGCACTGGTTTGCATCGAACACACTGCACAGTAGTTAGGAGCAGTGTCATGGTCTAGGCAGCACGATCAGGGTCTTGTCTTGTGCAGGTGGCCAGCCATCCCCACTCACCCAGGACTGTGTGGTTCCCTGGAAAGCAGGACATGGCAGTGCTGTGGCCTGAACAGTCTTGGGAAAACCAGGCTGATTACTCATTCAGTCTTTCCTGTAATCCTCTGTGTTTCAAAAACATGGAAGCCAGTTATCTTTCGACAATGGAGCCACCCTGGCTCAGTCTTTAAAAAGACTTTAAGCCCCTTAGTAATTCACCATGAGAAACAAGCAGTGTTTTTGACCAGGATAGCAGACTGCAAGTAGAATGCCTTGGGAGCCATGTAGTGCAGGTGAGCTTTGGACAAGGGCTCTTAGGGCTGCTTTGTTTCCTGGCATCCCTGGCTGTGTTCACATGGCCAGCAGCTGGGATTAATTCTGTGTACTGTGTCACTCAGAGAAGCCTCTCTAATGCGACCAAACTTGTGCTCCTGGCCCCTCTGTTAAGAGAGTGTGGTTTTTGCCTTTCCCCTTTCTAAGCTTTGTTGCTCACACATCTCCCCTTCTGATGGTCAGTCTTGAGGTGAATCTTTTAAAATTGTTATTGAAGTATCATTCACATCGTAAAATTTCCTCTTAAAAGCATAGGACTCAATACTTGTTAGTTTATTCACAAAGGCACATGACCATTACTATTATCTAATTCTTTTTAAATTTAATTTATTTTTATTACCATAAATGAAACTATATTCAGTAGCAGTCACTTCCTATTCCCTGATTCCTTCAGCCCCTGGCAACCACTGATTGGCTATCTAGCTCATGGATTTGCTTATTTTAGACTTTAATTATACATGTAGTCATACATTGTGTGGCCTTTTTTGGACTAGATTCTCCCTGAGCATGCTTTCAAGTTCATCTCAGTTATAGAATGTGTCAGTACTTCATTCTTTCTAACTGCCACTTTGTTTTGTTTTGTTTTATTTTGACTTTTGAGGCAGGGTCTCACTATGTAGTCAGGGCTGACTTTGAACTCACCGTGTAGCTTACTTAGGCTGTCCTTGAACTCCAGGCAATCCTCCTGCCTCAGCTTCCCAAGTGCTGGAGTTACAGGTGTGCGCCCCCATGCCCGGCTGTTGCCACATGTTCCATTTCATGATACGCCACATCGTGGTTCCTCATTCATCACTTTCTGGATATTAGAGTTGTTTCTGTTTTCTGTTTGTTATGAACAGTGCTGCTGTTAATGCTGGTGTACAGGTTTTTGTGTGGATATGTTTTGTTTTTTTATAGGCTGTGAACCTAGAAGTAGAATTGCTGAATCTGCAAGGCAAACCTTACTCTCATTTGCCGAGCCCTCTCTTATTTTGAGACAGGTCCTACTAAATTGCCCTAGGTGGGACTTGAACTTGCAATCTTCCTGCCTCAGTCTCCTAAAAATGCTGAGATTACAGGCGTGAACTCCATGCCTGCCTGTCATTTTTGTTTGCTCCTTCTTTAGGGTTTCCCCTGCCTTCCCTGCTTAAACAGATTCTTCTTAATGTTAACGTTAATCTAATTCACTACTTTCTTTTCTTTTCTTTTCTTTTTTTTTTTGCGGTACCGGGGATTGAACTCACGACCTTGCGCTTGCCGGGCCCGACTACTTTTTTTTTCTTAACATCATTCTAAAACTGTCTGCATGTTTTATATTTTCTTACATGTTTGAGCTTTAGTTAATTGTCAGCATTAATTTCATTCTGTAACCATCCTTTTACCTGATACCCTGGAATTCATCCCTGTGCCTCACAATTCTAGTCTCTGATAGTTAAGTTTTGTAATAAAGGAGTATGACATTCAGGGATGTTCTCTTGTTAGTAGATGCATTACTGTATGGGAGACTAATGTGCATCTGTAGCAAGTTGGTCAGCCCTGTGAATACTAATATAATTTAGGAAGAAACCTTTCTTTTTTAAATTCTTTTTCTACATGGGCCACATATTTCCAGACCTATTTCATTGTAATTTGGTTTTTAGCTATGTCATTAGAGATGCTACAGCCAGCATGCCTAGACTTTGTTAGATAAGCATTTTGCGAGATTGCTTACTTTCACAAATTATCTTTGCCTAAGTTAATTTCTTCCCTCATGTGTGACTAAAGAAATTCTTAGTGTTTAAGAGACCTAACATTCTAGTTAAAACATTTTGTTTTACCTTTTAGACTTTTTTTGTAAGGGCTAATATTAATGTTAATGCTTTTTGATTGCCATACTTTCTTCTGGATTTTGAGAAACCTGGATCAGAATCAGTGACATACCTATAAAACACTTTTGATTGCCATATGGTTGTGCTTCATTAAAAACAACCAAGTAAAAATTTCAGTGACTGATAGTATGCATATGAGAATGGGTTTCTCATGGTTTAGAGGCTATTTGGAGAATGACTCATGCACTGTTTTCTCTTGAGTTTCTGAGAGTTTACCAAAAAATTACAAATAGTTGGCAATGGAATTGAAATAATGTATGTGTGAAATGAAAGAGAAAGCATGATCTTCCTTTGTTCTTCTCTTCCTGTGATGAAATTTTTACCATTCGAAACTTTTTGGTAAACCCAAGGTCAGTAACTGAGCCTCCAGTACTGTTCTGCCTGCCATTGTCTGAGGATTTCCTGCTGTGTCCTGGAATGTGTTTTCCTCCCAGAGGAGAAAATGCAGTTTGGCGTCAGGGTGACAGACAGCTGTTCAAGCACAGTAATGTCAAGTGTGAAGGGGTCAGCACTATTTTAGAAGGTGAGGTGGTTGTGAAACCATAAAGTTGACATCACCAATCTCAGGTGTTGGCTGCCCCAACATCTTCTGTTGTCCTCCTTGTAGTTTTTTAGGGACATATTTCCTTTGACCTTTCTTTAGTAGGAAATTAAAGTCTAGGGATTCAATACTAAAAGTTGTAGGATCTCTTGAGTAATCCTTCAGGTAGAGCTGTCCCCTAAGAACTGGTGAATGATTTCAAGTAAGTAAAGCTCTTATTTATTATGGAATAAGGGATATCACAGGCACCATCTACAAATGAGAAGAATTAACACACTAGTACTGTATTTTACCCTTGATATGGTTAAATGACTTGCCATCTTGTCTTCTGCCTCTGCGCTGACCCTTCTGCCTACTGTTAGCCAGTTCTTGTGTGTGTGTGTGTGTGTTGTTGTTGTTGTTGTTGTTGTTGTTGTTGTTTAAATAACTAAGCCCTTGTAGCCCTTTCATTGCTTCACTGTGTGGGCAAAAGCTTTTATGCTAAGCCATAGGGGCTTTGCTGCCTGAGACTTTTAATCATGTAGTGTTGATTGAGTCTCCGTTCTTAGAGGTCTGTAACAGAATAGATGTTCCTAGATGCTCGTTTTTTCTGTTGTATTTAGAAATGTTGGTATTTAATGGAGATGAGAGGAACAACCACACTGCACACAGATTTTTGCTTTGCTCTAATTTACATTTTCACTTAACATATTCATGGCAGCCAGGCTTGGGGGCACACCTGTAATCCCGGTACTCAATCCCGGCACTCGAGAGACTGAGGCAGGAAGATTGCTATTAGTTCAAGGCCCGCCCGAACTCACTGTGTAATCCAGGCTGGCCTTGAATTCAGAGCGATCCTCCTGTCTCAGTTTCTTGAGAATGTATGTATAGCATGTTAATTTTTGGCAGTTGGAAATAGATGGATTTAGGGTTTATGGTATGTTCCAGTTTTTCATTGTGATGGGACAGAACTATTAGTGTAAACATCAGTGAGGGTGTTCTTTTCTGTTGTTCTAATTGAAGGACCAGTATATTTTTAAAAATGTAATTATGAGCCGGGCCTGGTGGTGCATGCCTGTAATCCCAGCACTCGAGAGGCTGAGACAGGAGGGTTAGGCTTTGCGAGTTCAAGACCAGTCTGGGCTACAAAGTGAGCTCAAGGCCAACCTGAACAGTATAGTGAGACCCTGTCTCAAAAAGACAAGGGCCGGGGATTTAGTTTAGTGGCCTAAGCACCTGCCTGGCAAGTGCAAGGTCATGAGTTTGATTCCTAATTCTGGAAAAAAAAAAAGTAATTATGGCTCTTCAATGATCTGATCCTAGTTACAAGTAAGGATGTTTTACTGGAGATTTATAGTGCACCCACAACAGTGCTGTCTAACGAACTTTCTTTGCTGGAAATGTTCTTTATCGGTACAGTCCAGCAATGATAGCTGCATTGACAAATGAGACTGAGAAACTAAATTTTCTTTAAAACATGTATTTAAATACTCACATCTATTTAGTGGTTACTGAGTTGAACCTTCCAGATGTAGAATCTGTAGAAAACCTCCACTTAGTATGGCATCCTAAGGCTCCCAAGGTTCCTGTTTTTGGTTGGACATTGAGCCTGGTTTAACTGAATAATGGATAATACTGCTATTAAATCTAAGGAAAGTGGCCCGGAGATATAACTCAGTGGCACAAGTGCCTGCCTGGCAAGCGCAAGGTCCTGAGTTCAATCCCCAGTACAGAAAAAAAAAAAAAATCTAATAAGGAAACAGACAAGTACATTAACTTTGAGAAGTCAAGAATTTCAAAAAATTTTAAGAGAACTTATTCAACAAATATATAGGTAAGTATTTTCTCATATAAAGAAGTACATTTAGGCCAGGCGTAGTGGTGCACTCCTGTAATCCCAGCACTAGGGAGGCTGAGGCAGGAAGATTGTTGCAAATTGGAGACCAGCCTGGGCTACAAAGTGAGCCCAAGGCCAGCCTGAACTGCGTAGGAAGACCCTGTCTCAAAAAGACCAAAAAAAAAATAAAAAAGAAGAAGTACATTTAATGTCGTGGGGAACCTAGAGGGGAGAGGAACTTAGATGGAGCTGCTTGTTTTGAGTCTCACTGCGGAGTCTTGAGGTCAACCATGGGAGTCAGGCGTCTGGGAGCCCTTTCCAAGGCAGCGCAGTGTGCACGGGGGCTCTTAGCAGGCTGTCAGCATTTGGATTCTGTGCTTCTCAGGGTGCTAACACTGTAAGGGTACAAGGCAGAGCTGTTTATAATCAGGAGAATGTTAAACTGTGCACCAGGACTAACATGAAGATGACGGGGTTGAAGTGGGGCTGGAGTTTTCCTGCACGAGCCCTGCATTTCCATGTCTCTTTGAGCAAACTCCTCAGGCCGTCACCATTCTCAGGAGATGGACTTTCCCAGACTTTGGGAGCATGAGGTAGCGAGCAGTCTTCATCCCTACCTCATGAGGTGAGGAGGAATTCCTGAAAATACTATTTGGCTCAACAGTCAAGGGTTTTATAAGTATTCTCTTAAACAGAAATACAGACATTATTTGGTAAGCCAGAGTATTGAACAGTCACATCAATAATTCAGCCCTTTCCCCCCAAATTGGGCAAGACCCCACTGAAACTCAGTGTTCAAATTGCCACTGCTCACAGTGGGAAAGGCAGTACAAGGGAAAAGCTGTAGAGTAATAGCCCGCATCTCCCCTTACTCTGTGCTGTCTTATTGACATATTAATGACTGTGTTCTTGGCAAATAAATGATGGATTTAGAGCACAGGGGTGGTTGTTTCCATCAGTCTCTTAACTCATCCACAGCCCACTGTTTTCCACTGAATGAGCCGACTTTAAAACCCTGCTTGGAGGCAGAGGACTTGGAACCTAGTGAGTGTCCTGGCCCTCTTTCTAGCAGTTGGGTGAGTCCCCAGGGCCTCGAGTGAAGCTCATCCATGAAGGGGAGCTCAGGTCATGGCAGATCTTGTAAGGGAGGCTGTGGGGGTGGGGGAGGTCACTGCAATTAATGACCCATTGTCATGGTGCAGGTATGGAAGAAGAGCCAGCCTTCCCCTTTGGCTCCCTGGGGATGGGGACTGTGTCATGTGTCTTGGCAGCTGGACCTGTCAGACCAGGATCTAGTCATGCGAGCTCCCGAGTGACCTGGGGTTGGCTTTTGCCAGGTCACAGGTGTGGTTCTGCAGGTTGTGTGCTGTAGAGGGGGATGGGCAGCAGTCTTCCCACAAAGGTGGCCCGCCGCTCCTGGCTCCCAACTGAGCAGCGCATAGTCAGAGCTTGCCTCTCCTCGCGCTCTGGTCTGGGGTGTCAGGTTGGCACAGGTAGGTAGGCTAGAATTGATTAGGCTTCTGCCCCAGATACTAAGGAAGGAAACTGGCTAGTCTTTGCCTGAAATGGTGCTGGGGACTGGCAGAGCACTGCTGGGTGCTTGTTCCTTTGAGAGGCGGGTCAGGATAGCTGTGGAAATTCTCCAGTGTGTGGGTGTGGGATCCAATCCGAGCACTTAGCTGCATGACCCAGAGAAGTTTGCAGGGAATGGGTTTCATGTTAGAAGAAAATGTTGCCATATATGTAAGTTGTCCTGTTATAGATGGAAAAAAGATTACTACTCAAAAATTTGAAATGTCTATCACCAAAGACAATTCCAACAATATAATTAAGACAACTACAAAGTAGGAAAAAATAGGCCAGGTGAAACAAAGGATAGATACAGAACATGTTAAAGAACCTTCTGAAAATTGATAATAAAAAACTATAGGAAAAATGGGCAAAAGATACAAAAAAAGCATTTGACAGAAAGGAAACAAATGACCAGTAAATACAAAGTTGCTTAAGTTCATTAGTAATGAGGCAATTATACCTTATGAAGCAACCAGGTAGGATTTTGTCAGACTGACAAATCAAAAAGGATAATGTTCTGTTGGCAACACCGAGTGAAAAAATGAATGTATTTTCTTATAGTGAGCCTAAAATGGTTCAAACCTTTTTGGAGAAGGTGGTTTCACAGTGTATATGAAAATAATACCACATATCTTTGATTTGTTAATTTTGCATCTAGGGAGATACACGTAAATACATGCTCATTCCAACATTTATTAATGATAAAATAGTAAAATAATTAAATGGACTGGGGTGTAACCAATATTGATGATATTATGTAGCCCCTAAGCAGGAGATAGTATAGATCTATAAGTAACTGATGTGCAATGTCTTGGTTACTTTTCCTTCCTTGCTGAGACAAACACCTGACACCAAAGTGAAGCAAGGAAAGGTTTATTTAGCTTACAGTTCTGGAGATTTCAGTCCATAATCAGCTGGCTCCAAGGCAGAGTGGCATGGCACTGGGGCAACACTTCAAGGCAGCAGCCAGAGCAAAAGTGCAAACAAACCTCTTTTCTACCCTCAAATTATACACCAGCCACCCCCTCCACCAAAACCTTCAGGGTGGGTGTAACACACAAAATATCCTTGCTTTCCTTTGCACAGGATGAGGATATTTACAAAGTAAGAACCCTGGCTCCCTGCTGAGTCTCTCAGTTAAACTTCTAACCTTCTCAAGTTGACACAATGTATTAACCATAAGATGCAAATACTCTCATTTACATTTTAGTGAAAATTACAAAAATTAGCATTTGCATAAAACAAACTTCAATACTACATTTTCAAGAGTTTCACTGTATTTAACAGACCAATGTGTTATGCAAGTAAAAAAAATTATGTCTAAATTTATTTGTATTCTGTATGTATTGTATGTCATGGATTCTAAAACATGCTTTTTAAACCTTCACAGTTCTGAAATCACAATACCCAACAGTTGGGCATAGCTTTATAGTTTGTGCACTTTCTGTGGCTTGGAAAAACTTAATGGACCTTCTAAGTGATTAGATTAGATGAAAGGTGAAATGTCAACACAGTGAAAAAAAGAGTACAGCAGAAGCATGACCATGGTGTAGCATCTCCTTAGGAGACTGAGGCAGGAGGATCACCAAGTTAAGGGTCAGCTGGAACAATTAATTTAGTGAGACCCTGGCTCAAAAAAAAAAAAAAAAAAAAAAAGGGCAACATGTAAGATTGAGGAGGTGTCATCTGTATCATCTGTTTTGTTTGAATTATTTTTTTACAGTGCTAACATGTTTAATACTTATTAAAAAATTTAAAAATATATTTATGTTGTTAATGATGCTTTGTCTGCCTCTGCCACCTGAGCCATTTCACCTGCATCGGCACTTTTGCTTGGTAATCTACTGTCTCAGAACTTTCAAGGCTGGGCTAGCAGAGATTGTTCAGGTCCATTAAGAAGTTAAGCAGCGTGAAGATTTCATGGGATAGAGTTGAGAGCTGAGGTCTGAGACAAGGGAAAAGCAGAGCTGCAGAGCCCAGGTCAGCTGCTTCCTAGGGACCTTTACTCTCTGAAGAGGCTGCACGGTCACCCATCTGGGACATGCCACACTGGGAATGGGGGTGGCAAGGCAGAAGATAGGTCAAACTAAAGAGCAGTAGCCTACAGGAAAGAGCTGCCAAGCCAGAGTGGGAGGAATTGACCTGCCATCGGGCCCAGGGGTCCACTCTGGGGACCCTTGAGTGTGAACAGGGCATGGGTGTCTCTCCAGAAGTCAGAATGGCATTGTGAAGATACTCACTTGGAAAGCTGGCTTGGTGATGATGCAGAGATGACTAGGGTGTAGCTGCTCCTTGCAGAGGACAATAGGGCTTCCGAAAGTGCAGGAAGGAACGTGCTCTCTCAGGGAGAGTAGGGCAGATTCCTGGCCAAGACCTCACGAGGATGGTCACTGGAGGAAAGGCGGGATTTAGGTGTGCGTGGTCCCCCCTCCCCGCCTTTTTTTTTTTTTTTTTGCGGCCCCTGGGATTGAACTCACGACCTTGGGCTTGCCGGGCAGGCGCTTAGACCGCTGAGCTAGATCCCTGAGCTAGATCCCCGGGCCTGGTGTTTTTGAGACAGGGTCTCACTATGCCGTTCAGGCTGGCCTTGAGCTCACTTTGTAGCCCAGGCTGGTCTCGAACTCACAACGATCCTCCTGTCTCAGCCTCCCGAGTGCTGGGATTACAGGCATGAGCCACTACACCCGGCCGCTGCCTTTATTTTTTAGACAGAGTCTCACAAGCTGTGTAGCTCACGTTAGCCTTGAACATCCTGTGTAGCCTAGACTGGCCTCAGAGTTTTAAACGAAGGATGCAGAGGGAGAGGCAGGCAGGCTCACTGTTGTGCACAAAGAATATAAGGACCGTGAGTACAGTTATTTTGGAGAACAGGTTTTTAAAAGGAAGCCATAGAAATTAAGATTGGAAAAGGTACTTTAGGGCCAATTATGAAGATCTAGGAATCTGGCCTTAGTTTACTAGACTCCTGTTTTACATTTAGTCTTTGGTTACCAGTTTTTGTTTGTTTGTTTTTTAACTCATTGGTTTGATTTTTAAAAATACAGCCACTTTATTTTCTGAGAATTTTATAATATGTTTAAACCCTGTGTTAAAGTTACACCAGGAAAAAAAATTACATAGGTACTTTTTTTTTTGTCTATAAATGGTTCAATTTCAGAATTACTTTTGTGCTACAAATTTTGATTTTGCATTCTGTTTTCCAGTGTTTGCAAGTTACTACTTCATTTTCAAAAGATAGCTTAGTAATTGTCCCATTCAATAAGCACGATGGAGCTATACGAGGAAGTGGTGAGGTACATGAAAGGGTTTCTGAGCAAGACGACTGGAGGGTGAGTGTGGTGAGCAAGATTTGGGGAAAGCTGTGCTCTGTTCCCTTGCTGTGGTGCAGTTTGGAAAGACTTCTTCTCTGGCGATTCCTGACAGCCTTTCTTGTAAGTCTGGCCACCGTTCCATTGCCAACTCAACCCTGGTGTTCGCTGGCACTAGTGCCTGAAGTGCTGCCTTTGGCAGGAAGCCTCCAGTCCGTTTCCTGGTCTGGTTTTGGCTGTACATGTACCTTGCTGAGCTGAGCCGACCTTAAAGTCTGAATTAGAGTCATTTTGGAGTAGGGAAATGTGGCCTCAGTGCAGGCTTTTCCTGCCATAGTGTAACTTGTCAGATCCTCTTGTTTTCCCTTAAATGGTACAAGAGGTTACATTGAAACAGTTACTCATTTATATCTGTGATGTCTTAAACAGTTACACAAACGTGTTGCAACATGTATTATTTATCATTAGTAAATGGATATTTTAATGAGCAATTTGTAAATTTAGACATGACAATTAATATGATCTGACTTTAAAAAATTAAATAATCTCCTGCCATCTTTGTCATCAGTCTTACCATAATGATTTTAGCCCTTCGGGAAGCTTTCAGCTTTTGTTGACTCTGACTGATGATGGCAGGCTGTGGTAGAGATCAGAGCTACGCCTTACAAATTATTTTTTAGTTGGAGCAATATTGACATGTAATGTGGGCTGACAGAAATAACATTGTCTGTCATTGCTTGTGGTTTCCTGGCATGTGTTCTGAGTTCTTCAGGGCAGGAGATAGGGAATGCTGGATGGGAGATTGCTACCCATGGGTGAGCAGTGGTAGAGTCCACCTTTGACGCAGCCCACGCGGGCCTTTCCAGGTGCATCTCCTATGCTTAGCCTGCTGACCGCTTCTACGCAGGAGATAGAATTTGGACACTGTGAGAAAATGCAAGACAGTTAATAGTGTGGTAGAATTAAAGAATTACTAAGATTTCCTCCCTGACTGCGGCTCATACTGATGTGAATGCAGGTGGGCTTCACCGCCCACCCGTAACTGTGTGCATTTACCTCTACCATATGTGCACATAATCAGACCTTGGAGCACTGGTTAACAGTTCAAACCATTCCATGACAATGCAGCCTGCAAACCAGCAGTTTGGGTTTAGAAGTGTTCGCATCTTTTTCTGTGCAACAGGACTTATTTGTGCAATTATTTGAATAATAGAGCTGAATATCAGACTGTCCTGTGAGGAATGAATCTAGAAAGATTGGGTTTGAATCCAAGAGGGAGGACTTATATCTTACTGAGCTGCAGTTACATAGGAGCCAGGTGCTGCTGTGGGGTTGGAATGCTATCCTGGGAAGGAGTTGTCGAGAGTGCAATGTCTCTCTCCCGGGGCCTGGATATGGAGACTGGCGTCTTCATCTGAAAGCAGCCCTGTGGTCAGAGCTGCCCCTGGGGACAGTGTGTGGGGAGAGAGGACAGCACTAATGCTTGCCATTTCCTGTGATCCAGGTGGCCTCTGGAGGGCAGTTGGCTGCCTGCCAGGTGTAGGACCCTAACAGGAAGAGGCTGGGTGGAGGGGGCAACAGGCAGCAGCCAAGAGGAGACTGAGAGTTGGGCCAAAAAATCACTGCTGCAGAGAACCGACTCAGACACTTCAGCAAGAGGCAGAAGATACTGACCACCCAGGATTGACTCGTCTTTCCTCCTGCTGGCATCTGTTCCTCACTGCTTCACATTGGCTAAAATGAATATCATTTTTGATTTAGACTAGATTGGCTGTTTTCATACCTTTTAGGTTTATTTATTTAAGATAACATTTTCTTTTTAAAACTCTGGTTAGAAATCAGTGGTTCTGATAAGCTAGTGAACCCTGAAATAACCTTCTGTAGTGGCACAATCAGCAGTCTTGGGGCACCAGTAGACTAGAGCTGGGTTTTATAATTTAGTGCACTTTCACTTGTTTTATACCCTGCAGATTTTGATGTATACAACTTGCTAGCAATTACTGTGTTGGCTGAGAAATTAGTCCTGTTGGCATTAGAGACCTCTTGTGAATTAGCCTGAAAGTTTTCAAATTTAATTGTAGTTCTTTTGACATTGCTGTTTTGGTTTGTTAGTTGAATGTGCCCCCCGCCCCCAAATTCCTGTGTTGGGGATGTAGCTTAGTGGTAGAGTGCTTGCCTAGAATGCGTGAGACGCTGGGTTCCAGCTGTAGTACTGCAAAACATGTTTTTATTTACCGTCTTAACCACTTTTTAACTGTACAGTGCAGTAAGTGCAAACTTGCAGGTTGCTGTGCAACAGATCTCCAGAACTTTATCTTGCAAAGCAGAAACTTTTATCCTTCCCTCAAGCCTGCCTCTACCAACTACCCTTGTACTGTCTGGTTTCTAAGACTTTGATTAGTTTAGGTACCTTATATAATTGAATCCGTACAGTTTTGTGGGGTTTTTATTTTTTATTTTTTCCTTTTTGTGACTGGTATATTTTGCCTAGCTTAATGTCCTCAAGGTCATCTGTGTTGTATTATGTGACAGAATCTCTGTCCTTAAAAGCTGAATGTTGGGCTGGAGGTGTAGCTTAGTGGCCCAAGTGCCTGCCTGGCAAGCGCAAGGTTGCGAGTTCAATCGTCGGTGCCACCCCCCCCCCCAGCTGAATGTTATCCTAGGGTATGTATATTCCATATTTTTCTTTTTCTATTGGACATTTGGGTTGCTTCTTTTGGCTACTGAATAGTCTCGAGTACACACCTCTTCGAAAGGCTGGGGGTTTTGTTTGCTTTGGCAGTGTTGGCAAGCACTTACCCGAGTGACCCCCTCAGGCTACCAAAGTTGAGCTTTCAGTTCTTTTGGATATAAACCCCAGAAGTGAGGCTGCTGGGTCATATGGTGATGCTCTTTTTACTCAGACAGTCAATCAGTCAATGATCCATTCAGTTAGTAATTTTGGCTGTCCTTGAACTTACTATTCTTAAGTCACTTCTTCAGTCGTCTCACCCTCCTGAGTAGCAGAGAGTCCAGGTTTGAACCACTATGCCTGACCACTAGTTTTAGTTTTTAAGTAACCTTCATGAAGTTTTCCACAGGGGCTATGCTGTTTTACCCCACCAACAATGCATAGGGGTTCTAATTTCTGTACATCCGCCAACGTTTTAAATCTCGTTTCATTTATCATTATACTGGCTATCCTAATTGGTCTGAGGTGATGTTTTATTGTGGCTTTGATTTGTATTTTCCTAATTAGTGATGCTGAATACCTTTTCACATGTTTTTGTTTGCTGTTCGTATGTTTTCTTTGGATAAATGTTTATGTAAGCCTTCTGCCCAGTTTGGTTTTTTTTGGGCAGGGGATAGTGTTGGGTGTGAAGCTCAGGGTATTGCACATGCTGGGCTCTAACACTTGAGTTACGTACATTTCCAGCCATTCACATCTTTCTCTTTTTCTTTCTTTTTGAGACAGTCTCGCTATGTAGCTTGGGCTGGCCTTGAACTCACTTTGTATTCCATGCTGGTCTTGAACTCGAAACAATTCTACATCAGCCTCTGGAATGCTGGGATTACAGGCATGCACCACCATGCCTGGCCATCCTTATTTTTAAACCAGATTTTCTTGTTACGTTTTTTGAGACAGGGTCTCACTGTGTAATCCAGGTGGCCCAAGTCATGGTAATCCTCCTGCCTCAGCCACAAGTGCTGAAATTATAGATGTGCTCCACTATGTCCAGTTTAGATTTTCTTGTTGAATTGTAGGAGCTCTTGATCTATGTATTAGATATTAGCCCCCTATCAGATCATGTTTTGAAAGTATTTTTTCCCAGCCTGTGAATTACTTCTTTACTCTGTCCTTAATAGTATTTTTCATAGTTGAAGCATTAATTTAGTTATAAAATTCTTTGAAATACCAAGGTATTTAGGAAATATGATGACAGATCTTCCTGAGGACTTAACTTTTATCTTCCTGATAAGCAGGCCCTGTTGAGTACAACATATGCTGTC
>RJWT010028194.1:0-15285 GCA_004365215.1 Cuniculus paca | reverse complement strand
TTAAACTTCTAAACTTCTCAAGTTGACACAATGTATTAACTATAACAAAAAGTAAGATATTACTACATAATTCTAGAATAAATTGATGACTTCTTAGATTTCTAAATTAGAATCTGATGACTGAAATGTTAATTTATACAAAATGGTTTTTAGGGATAAAATCTTAATACAGTGCCTTATAAATAGTGCTAAATAAGTAAGTTTTGTATTACTTTTTTTTGTTCCTCTACTTAAAAAAAAAAGTTTCCTGTCTGCAGATAAATATCACCCTGAATCACTCTACTACATCTTTGTGTCATTTTGACTCCATTGTGTCATTGTTATTGAGTACATTTGATAAAATTGTCATTTTTTATATTTCCTGTCATCTTACAGAAATTAGTGAAAAAATGTGCACCTTTTGGTCATTTGTATTTAAATAATTGGACTGGTAAGTGATTAAGCAAAATGTATGGAAGAATACTGACATAGTAAATTTTAAAAGAAATTCATACATATTTTCAAAGGAAAAAGAAAAAGCACACAATTCTGAGAATATCGTAGATCAGTTGAAAGTTGTAAAATTGGACAGCTGATGTCCGGACTACACAGAAGGTCTGTTGCCTGTCCTGAATGTCCCTGGTTCGAATTCCTTACTGGTAGCAGCTCTGTGAGTGTAACATGCTGTGGGTGCGGGCAGGACAGCTGCAGTTCGTCTTGCTTGTTGAAGCGCTGTCAAATACTCAACTTTTTTTTTCTACTTAAACTGTAATACTGCTCATAGTTACTATAATTTAGATTTCAAAATTGAACTGGGAAAATATTATTTTGTAATCAAAAAGTAAATTAATTGCAGGATTTATAAAGCCATTAAAATAACTGAATTGGGGAGATGAAAGCAGCTCATTTTTAAAAGTAAAATTTTGGGAATGTAAAAGAAGAGTGTTTTGTATGAGGTACAAAAGCAATCATTCTTGTGACTAGTTTGCATATAGAGGACTTTAGCAATACACAACAAAATTACATGTGAAACTTCTTACCTTCTTACTTCATCCTCTTAAAGATACAACTAAGAGAAAAACTTTACAGTTTGTATTTTGAGTGTCATCACTGTTATAAAATAAAGCATAACTTTTTAAAATGTAGTTAGCCTAGTAAGATATATAACAATTTCATTTAAGGAAATTTAGTATTAACTCATTAATATTTGACAAGGTATTTTCTGTAATAATCTAATATTAAAACTAGACTCTATATAAATGAGGGAGACCTGATGTTTTTCGTTAACTCCAGTTTTCTCAGTGTCATTGCTAAACAAGTTGCTGAATTTTCGCTGGGTATCTTCTCTATTGCTTTTCTTTGATTATTGCCAGTGCAACCAGTCTAGGATTTTACATGATAAAGGAGATCAGTGGAACTAATCCTAGAAACCTCTTTCTGTTTTCTCACATAACACCTCCAGGCGCAGAGAAGACAAAATGCTTCATTTGCATTCTTAAACATTAGGAACTTAGAATGAGTCTTTCAACTGGAAATGTTATTGCATCTACATCTTCCAAAGAGAGAAAAGGTTAACAGCCCACTCAGGTTTATGTTAACTCATCTCTTTTTGGTATCTGGATTTGCACAAAGAATGTAGAATGTTGAAGCTTAACTGCCAGTCTCTTTCTTTTTATAGTGGTGAGACTCGAATGTCAGTGCTGAGTATAGAGGAATAAAAAGGGAATCTTACGTGCACAAAAGAAGTAGCAAACACCAACAAATTTTAATATTTGAAGAAATGGAAGAACATTTTCAAAGTTAATAGAGAGCATAATACTTTGAATTTTTTTTACAATTAAAACATTTCTCCCAAAGTACAAAAATACTCGAGATTTACTGCTTGTTGCAAACCGCTTCCCACAATTGAACCCAGGACCTTGAGCATGATAGGCAAGTGTTATAACGTTGAGCTACACCTTCAGTACTAAGTGCTTTTTTATTAAAGTAGTTAAGTACTGAGAACCTCTTATTTGCCCTAAATGTCTCTCAGGAAAAAACAATGTTTAATAAAGTAAATTGAATAATGTGACAGTGTTAGATGAAAAATAGAAATGGAAGTCATTCCACTGCCAAGTATTAGAAAGAGTATTCTATTGTTGTAAAGTTCACACCCCACTTGTGTGTGAAAAATAAGGTTTATCTTTATAACTGTATTCCTTAAAATATACTTAGCTAAAAGACCTGACTTCTATCAGTAAAGTTGAGAAAGTTGCCACTGTTTTCTTTATGTAACTGAGTACTGTACATGGGTGTCATCTGGAAATATTACTACTTAACGTATATTGTGCCAAAAAGACATTTAATACAGAATATGCATTAGACTGAATGAAACCGAGATCCTAGAATATTGAAAGGAAAAAAAACCAACACAGTTTCATTTGGTTAAACTAAATCACAGAATACACAGTATCATAAAGTACACCCGATGAGTATATGATTAGATTTATTTTAAACTTTCACTTAGCATCCCAACAACTTTAAAAACTGTATGTTTATGTTTTTATTTAGATTTTAAAAATAGACCATTTACACCCCCCATTCATCTCCCACAACAAATTCTTTTATGCCCTAATCCTAATGAATCACATATATTGTGGTTTTATTGTGTTTTGTAGTATTGGTGGTATTGCTACTGAGATATTTCCCAGGCAATAAATTGGGTTCTTTATTTACTGTGAGCTGACTAGCAGTTAAAGAAAATAGCTTCTATGAATGTTGGGGTTTGGAGGCTGAGGGCATCATATTCTGGATCGTTCTCTTTGTGCTTCATATATGCCCTGTAGTCAGTGTTGGGGGGAATCAGTGGGATTTATCTCTCAGTCCTCTCCAGTCATACAATAGCACATCGTGCAGACTTACAACCTCCAGGATGACGTGGAATGGTAGCTTTGTAGAGCTGGGATTACAGGTGTGTGCCCCCACAAATGCTTTGGTATATTTAATATATAAATGTATTTAGGTAGAACCCAACTCCAAATATATTGGGTATATATGAAACAAATTTAATATGTAATGTGGATATTGTATATCAAAATAGGTATGATACTTTTCTAATATGTAAATTTGTATAATACCAAATATTATTAACTATAAATTCTATATGAGAATACATTCTATTGTCTTATTTTTTCTATAATCTTATGCAATATTTAGAATTCTGACTTTCAAGGATAGGAAAAATGACAAAATTAGAATATTTTATAATTGCCTTACTTAGTAATATACATAGAACTATCTCAGGAAAACAATATTAATACCACTAACAGTATGATTCCTAAAAATATTTTTGAAGTTTATGTACATTATCTTCCAATTCTTCCCCTACTTAAAAAAGTAATTGTAATATATATTGTTAGAAAACATACCTGCTATATGCTATATTTTCTCTTTAGCCTTCATTTTACTGTAGTTCTAAAAGTAGCTACTGGTTCTTTATGTTGATGTCTGTAGTAATTTTAGTTTCCTGATTCTCATCCTCTAATACAATAGTGGGGAAATGTTTTCTGTGAAGAGGCAGATAATACATATTTCTGGATTTGTAGGTCTTATGTTCTCTGTTGCATATACTTGGTATTGTTTATTGTTATTGTTGTGGGGTTTTGTTTTGTTTTTTGAGGCAGGATCACTATGTAGTGCAGGTTATCTTGAACTACACTTATCTCACTATTGTAATCCAGGCTGGCCTCAAATTTGAGTGCTGGTGTTACAGGCATGCAGCACACACCTGGCTTTTTGTCTGGAGTGCTGAGGATCAAAAGCAGAGCCCGGTGTATAATAGTCAAGTGCTGTACTGCTGAACTACACCCTCAAGCTTCAGTCTCATTTTCACAGTGAGAAAGCAGTCACAGACAGTATATAAAATTATGAGCATGGGTGTGCTGTTTCAGTTTTCACATGCTATGGTTTAGTATTCTCTAATTTTTTCCCCTCAAACAGTAAAAACTTTAAAATCTCTTCTTATATTTTGGGCTGTACAAAAACATGGAATGGACAAAATTTGGCCTACAGACTACAGTTTGTGAACTTCTGCACTATTGGATTCCTCAGAAAGAGCTTATGAGCTCTTCCATGCTGGCATTTTTTCTTTGCCCTTTGTACTGGACATTAGTTTTGTTGAATTTAAAATTCCTTGGTTGAAGGTTTTGTTGTTTTTAAATTTTTGGTACTGGAAATTGAAGCCAGGGCCCATGGATGGTAGGCAAATGTTCTACCACAGCTACGTTGTCACCTCCATGAAGAATGTAATCATTATGTACTGTAAATATGTACTAATAAAAAATAAAAATCGAAAAAAAAAATTCTTGGTTCATATTTTCTTTCTTTCTTTCTTTTTTTTTTTTGCGGCACCGAGGATCGAACTCACAACCTCGTGCTTGCCAGACAGGTGTTTAAGCCACTGAGCTAAATCTCCGGCTGTTCATATTTTCTGTACTGAAGTATTTTACTCAATGAAGTATAGTATTCTGGGCGGGGATTTAGCTCAGTGGCCCAAGCACTTGCCTGGTATGTGTGAGGTTGTGAGTTCGATCACCGGTACCAAACCAAACAAAGAAGTATAGTATTCCATTTTGTTTTGACACAACTTGTGCTGTCCGAGTCTTATGATAATTTAAATGTTTGCTCTGTACAAGTTAAATAACTTTTTCATTTTGTTCTGTTAAGTAATAATTACTAGAATGTATTTTGGTATTGGTCATTTTGAGTTGAACTTCTCAGGTATGGTATAGTGTACTCTTTTTAGTATGAATTTTCTTTTCTTATTTCAAGAAAGTTCTCTTGTTATAGTTTTTTTTTCCAATTTTTTTCAAGGACTCCTATTATCCATATATTGGATGTTCATTGTTTCTCCTCAAAAGTTGTCATTTTCTCTTGCATATTTTTTATTCATTTTAAAAGTTAAATTAATAAAAATATTTTCCTTTCACTTTCTTTTGAGGCATAATTTGTTTTATTTGCTCTTATTTTCCTTCTAGTTTAATCTTCACTTCTGAAATGGTTTTCTTTTTCACTTCTAGTTGTATCCTGAATTGTGTACCTTGTTTTCGAGTTTTTCTAATTCTAGACTTACAGTGTTTCTGTTTTTCCTTGTGGTACTGGGGATTGATCCCAGTGCCTTCATGTTGAGCCCTCCCCATCTCATATTTTATTATGGGACAAGGTCTCACTGAGTCTCTGAAGCAGGGCTTAAACTTGTGATCCATTTGCCTCAGCTTCCCAAAATGTTGGCCTACAGACGTGTAATCCCATGCCAAGTTCTGTTTCATAGAATTAAAAAATGTTTTTTAGCTTATTTTGATGTAGTAGATAATAGTTTTATTCCCTTGTATTGGTTTATCTTTCTTATGGTTTTTGTTTCCTGCAAGGATGTTACCTGTTTTTGGTTTTTCTTTTTTGGTACTGGAATCAAACTCACTTGCCTGGCAGGTGCTTGTGCTGCTGAGCTAAACCCCCGATCCCTGTTTTTGTTTTTTTGTGGTAATTTTGCACTTTTATTTTGATACTTTGATATTTTGACATTTTGAAACTTTTATTTTAATTTTATGTGTGAAATTAGTTTTCCTCTCTTGTTTTTTAAGGACCTATGGATTTAGAAAAATCAGTGGCATATGCTCAAAAATTCAAATACTACAACAGAGATAGTACCAATACTTGAAGTCTTTTTAAAAATTTAATTTTATTGGTACATTTTAGATATACATAATGATCACATTCATTATAGGAAATTTGTACCTGGCCATAATATGTCTTGATTATTTTTTCCTCAATCTCCCCATTACTCTTTTTCGATGCTTGCGTTAACATTTCTCTATTCACTAGGTATTTCCCATCTGCAATTCTATTTTCCCCTTCCTTTCATGTTTTATTTTTAGTGCCAGGGATTGAACCAACTTTTGCCCAATAGGCAAGCATTCTACCATTGAGCTATATTCCCAGCCCTGACTTACCTGTATTAAGTTATGAAATCTTTCTTGCTGATTCAGTTTATTTCTTATGCTAACTTCCTGCATTAATTCTGGAATTGGCATTTTTATACCAGAAAAAATTTTTTTTCTTTTCTTCTAGCAGAGAATAGCATTGAAATACTTTGGCAGTTCAGCATGGCTGTCTCTTCTTGTCTCTTGGTGAGCCTAATGTTTGCATTTAAAAATATCTGAATTTATAGGAGAGCAATTTACTAATTGGTAGTAGTCTTAAGAATGAAATATGTGTCATTCATTTTAACTTTCACAGGTGATAATTTTAATTCTTCATTCCCAACATGAAGCCTGTAGTAAAGTAAATCTCATTATTTCTCTAACATAACTGCTCAAGCCTCTGATCTTTTTCTCATTTGTCTGTCAAAAGTTTTCCATAAACATAAAAAAAAATCACCAAATTTAGGAAATGGTTGGAATCGAAGGCAGTTGTTTTGTTTTTTCATAATTGTTCCTGTGAATCACCATTATTTTCCACTAATGATGAAAAAAATTCTCACTTTTACATGACCATAAGACATTTTATCTGCATTCATTTATTTCACTCATGGTAAATTTAAAAAGTCTTTAAAAAGCATATTTTTAGAAATAAATCTTATTGCTACAATACATAACAAAAGATAGTTAATAAAAAACACCAGGTTACTGGCCTCGAGTTCTAAATGATGCATCTGACTGGTCAAGAACTCAAAACTTTTGATATATGCTCCATCACTTTGCGATTACTATATTGTCTTATCCTGACTTTGTTCCTTTCTTTTTTCTTTTTGTTCACAGAATTATGAAAGTCAGGAGTATAGGATGCTGCTTTCTCATGTTGCTTTAATTACATATGAAAGCCAATTCAGGGCGCACTTCCAAACATATTGATAAAAAGTTACTTCACTGGTGTATTTGTTTGAGTAGTTATCCAGCATACCACTGACTGTTTTTCTTTTGTGTTGGATGGGACAAAGAATAGTCACTAAATAGTGAGCATTTTTCTGGACAATTTTGTATTTTGGGGTGTGTAATTTTCCTCAAATTAGAGTACATGAGAAAAGTCTGGTTAATCAGTGGCCCAGGCTGTTGGGCTCCTGTTTACTCTATAATCATAATGTATATTGAATGTTCTCATTTATATTATCTGTTCAACTCTTTGTGTGGGTATTCTGATTGCTTGATTACATCCACCTGGCATAGTGGTTTTAAAAGAGGATTTATAATAAAATTCTTCTATCTTAGCAGATAAAATGGGACAATGGAAAGACAATTGATAATTGAAGCATGATTGTTTTCTCTTGAGTTGTAGGTTTGGGATTAAGAGAAATGAATATGATTTTCGTCCTGGTCTGGAATGGTTTATCCAGTCAGGGACAGATTATTTGGAGGTTTGCTGCTGTTTTCTTTTCATATGGTATGGCTCTACTTTTCATGGGTTTTATGTTTTTGTGGTTTTGCATGAGGTTTTTTTCATACAAATAAAGTTCTGTTAAAACTACAAACATTTGATGGAGTACTATTTTCTGAGCATCTGTTATGACTGAAGAGGTTTCATATCTGTCATTTGTAACTGATGATCATGGGATGTATTTAAGTTGTTATAGTGTGTACTGGAGTTCTGTGCACCTAGATGTGTTACATTTTCTTTTAGTCTGGACTTTCAGATAATGTACAAAACTTAATAGTTGTAGCAATAAATAAACTTAGTGCTTTACATTGATGGAATTCAGGGCACGTTACCCCAAAATATGACAACTTGACATATTGAATATTAGAAGCTGAAATAATTTGAGAAACAGCATAAGCAGGAAGGTCTCTCTGACTTTCTTCCCACCATTTTTCCATGAAGCAGTCTGTAAAACCTGGGAAGGATTTTCTGACTCTTCCATGAAATAGGTTGTAAGACACTCATGTGAGAGCTGTCTTCCGCATACTTGGAGGAAAGGGACATCTTCATTCTCCAAAGGCAAGGGACACAGAGACCAACCAAGCAAACAGGCTTTTTAAAGCTTTCTCCAGTTATGTTTGTACTTATGCTGTCATTTTTCCATCACCGAGCACTCTTTTCCACACCTGTATAAAAACCTTCAAGATTAACTGTTTCTTCACCTGGGTCTTCATTTTGTTATGAAGATTTGTGTGTCATGTAAAGCTTATAGTAAATCTTGTGGTTTTCTCTTGTTAATCCCCTCTACCCCTGCCCCATGAACTTAGGTCCAGCACAATGAGCTACATCTCCAGCCCTTCTTTTTATTTTGAGACAGGATCTTGCTAAGTCACTGAATTGGCTAGACTGGGATTTTGTGATTCTCCCGGAGTACTAGGATTATAGGTGTGTGTCATCAATAGATGTATGAGCCATAAGTTGTTTTAACTTTTAAAAATTTTATTAGTACATGTTTGTAGTACATGCAGTTTATAGTCATCTTGGGGGTGGCTACATGTATAGTTTGTTTCTTTTTTTAATCCTCTTTCCTTTTCATCCCTTTCCTTTTCTCCTCTAATTTCCCTATCCTGATTTTCATTCTTGTTATTACTAGTCTTAGCACATTATGACATATAATATTTATATTCATTGAGGTTATTAGGTTCTGCCATAAAGTTATTTATTTTTTGTCGTTTTGAGACAGGGTTTCACCATGCAGTTCAGGCTGGCCTTGAACAATCCGTCTGTCTCATCCTCCTGAGTGTTGTGATTATAGGCATGGGCCATCATGCCTAACCAAGCAATCAATTTAGAAAGGTAGAAGGAAAGATAAGTGTTCCTACTTTACATTATTTACTTAAACCTTAGTCAAACTTGCAAAGCAACTGTTATCTTCATGGTCATTCAATGAAGCAGACTCAAAATCTAAAATTTCTCTTCGTCATGCTTTTGGTCAGGAGGGTAAGTATACATTTGGAGTTTAAAGACACTGGCTTTTCTACACATTTTCTCTGACTGATTTCTGTCACAAATTTTAATTCCCTGCTGTATTTGTTGCTTTTAACAATTTATATTACAGCCTGGAGTTGTTTCGTAACCTCTATATCTGCCTCCTAAACATGGGTGCGTGACAATCTCAGATATCTCAGCACAGCAAGTGCAAAGTTGAAGTCATTTCATCTCTCAGATATTTATGTCTGCTCATATGCCTTTTGTTAATTCCCTATTCTACTTCCACTTCCTGCCTCGAGTGGGTTTGCCGTCTAAACAACACACTCCAGGAACATGAAGTTCCTTTCTCACGCGAAACAGCAGGGCCAGTTAGTGGAATAGGTGATGTACAAATGTGCAACTTACTGTTTACATCAACCCTGACTGAAGGTTTTAGGGGAATCGATCATTGGGTACCTTAACTCTGATGGTGTTCAGCTTATACATGTGCTTTTTTCTATTTAACTTCAGGTCTTTATCTAGTGACCTCATCCTCCTAGCAAACCCTTCCCTTACTTTTCCAGATCAGGCTTCTGGATAGAGCTAACTGTAATATATTTTGTTGTCCCTAATCTTAATTTCTCTCCGTAGTATTTTGGGATAGACCTGTTGAGAGGTGTAAAAGTGACTTGTACAGAATAATTAAAATTTTTTTTTTTATTGAACCCATACTCTACTTGGTTAAGTTCCCACTGTATCCTTGACTCTTTGTCAGAATGATGTGTACGGGATGTTAACATTCTGTTTTAATTCACTGAGTCATCATGGTCTGTTCATGTTCCCTTGGATTTGTTGGTATCTGGTGGTTTTGAGCCATATCATCCCCACAGTGAGCTCAAAGCCTGGAACAGAATTGGCATTCAATACCTGTGGGTATTTGTGCTATACTGTGCACTGTGATGCAGGGTATTAAGGGTACAAAGATTTACAAGGCAATGTAAGGGTAAACTTAATGTTTTGGTTGGATGGCGTGATATGGTACATAAATACAGCATCGTGGACACTGCTTTCCTGAAGGATATTGTCATAGTCATGCAGGAGTTCTTCATTATTTTTAGTTACTTTAAAAAATTTCTTTTGGTACTGGGAATCGAACTCAGGAAATCATGCTTCCACACAGGCCTCATGCTTGCCAGACAGGCGCTATACTTCTGAGCTGTGTCCCTGGCCCTTTCAGTTGCATTTTATATGACTCTGCACATGTCCTGTATACAAAACACAGCATTATGTATTTTAATGTGTTGGCTCAGGTGCTTACTTCTAAGGTATTTTTGCTATACAAATATAATAATTGTCAATGTATAGTTATAAATATGTAACTGTACATAAATGTATGGGTTTTATTTTTGTAAAGTCATAACTCCATATCGTGCTGTATAATACTTCTGTTAGAAATTTCAACTTGTTTTTCTCCACAGGCAGCAGAAGATGTCACTTTCATTGGGCCTGACACACATGCTATTCAAGCCATGGGTGACAAGATTGAAAGCAAATTACTGGCCAAGAAAGCGAAGGTTAACACAATCCCTGGCTTTGATGGGGTAGTTAAGGTGAGAAACTATTTTACCCTAATCCTTATAGTACATGTCCTCAAGCCATGTACTTGTGGCAAGTTTAGGGAAAATGTAATTATTACTTTTTTGGAGTATATAGGAGGTAAAAAAGAAAATCAGTCTTATTTACAACGTCGATTATTTTCCATGGCATTAACTAAAGAGTGTAAAACCACTTAAGCATTATATTTAATGAATCAGTATTGACGCAGACTTTTCTTAGGAAAAAACATGATTAAAGATGTGCTGTGAGGTTGTAGCTCAGCAGTAGCATATTTGCCTAGCATTTGTGGGGTCCTGGTTTCAGTTCCCAGCACTGCAAGGAGGGAGGGAGTCAGATTTCTGAATTTAAGTGTTTTATGTATTTTGATTTCCTACGTTTACTTTGGGCCTTTCTCTGAATGCATAAAATGTGAATTGTAATATTGTTTCTGGTGGAAGTGGTATAGCTATGGGTAACTAGATCCCAAACATTGAGTAAGTAGCTTTGCAACTGGAAGCTTCTGAGGAGAAAATGCAGAAATTGGAGTGTGTGATCTGCCATGCCCCCTAGGAAAAAGTATTCATTTTTTTCTAATGAGAAGAAAGTCCTGTGTAGGCTTTAACTTCGTGATTTGAGTTAGCCTACAAGAACTCTTCATCTTTGTGTCTTTTTATTCCTTTTGATATTTTGCGTTGGACAGATTTTCATTGTGAAGGATCATTTTATGCATCACAGGAGAGCTCGAAAGCTTGGCCCCTGTTTAATGAATATCCTCAGCCCCTTGCCCATATTTGCATGTACACTCAGCCCTGCATAGCTCCAGGTTTTGCATCCACTGATTCTACCAATCTTGGACTGAAAATACTTGGGGGAAAAAAAGTGCATCGGTTTTGAACATATATAGACTTTTTTTATTCCCTAAGCAATACATATAACAACTATTTACATAGTATTTCGTTTGTTTGGGTTTTTAAAGTAACCACGAGATGATTTAAAGTATATGAAGGTGACAGACTATGTGTAAATGCTACTATTTTATGTAAGAGACTTAAGCATCTTTGGGTGTTGGTATTGCTAGGGGGTCTGAGACCAATCTTCTGTGGGTACTGAGGGACAACTATATTTGCCTCAGTCTGTTTTCATTCCTTTTGTTTCTTTCCTCTTGTCTCAAGGACGAGGAGATGCTCCACATGCTCTTTAAAGTCAGTTCTTCTTGTGCTCCAGATATATTCATTTTAGATTTCACAGGGTACAATTTTTACTGAGTATCTTTTCTTTTTGTCTGTCTTTTTTTCTTTCTTTCCTATTTAAAAAAATTTTTTTTATTTTGTGTTTTTGAGACAGGTTTTCACTATGCAGTTCAGACTGACCTTGAACTCAATTTGTAGCCCAGGCTGACCTTGAACTCTCAGCAATCCTCCTGCCTCAGTTTCCCAAGTGCTGGAATTTCAAGTTACATGCCCAGCTTTTTCTTTTTTTTTTCTACCTTAATTTCTCATTTTTTGGTTTTTTTTTAAAGTCCCATCACTATTAAAAATGCGCAGCCATCAGATATATTGGTCACTTGGCTAAGTGGGAAGGATGTGGTGACAAGCAAGATGCATATGGTTAGTGGAAAAGACAGCTTTCTCCCATTCTTGAAACATGATGACCCTTATCACTCCACAGCCACTATCTTCTTTTTTGCATACCTTTCTTAGTTGAGCTTCTTACAAAGCTTGTTCCTTACTTTCTTGTCCGTATCTTTCACTTTCTCTTGCCAAATCTACCAGCAAATCTCTTTTGCTAAATCTAATATATAATTTAAAATCCTGATCTTATTTTAGAGTCTTATAAGCCCTGGAGTCTCCTGGTCACTTTCACCTTATTAAAATACTATTTATTTCTGGCATATTGCTCAGTTCTATTTTTTTTCTAATTTTTTTTCCTCACTTGAATGCTGTCTCATACTTTTCTTGCTGATTGTCCTATTCTTGTTCTTTAAATCTTAGTTTTATCTTGGGTTCTGAGGAGGATACTTTCTGTTCTTATTGTGCAGACTTGCCCTGGGCAGTCTTACTGCAGGACACCAGTTTCCACCTCATTTGTCAAGATCAAACATATCTATATGTATTTATCTGCCTCTTCCTGATCTCTCTCCTTAATTTCAGAACTGCATATCTAGCTTCTTTTTTTTTTTTTTTTTTTTTTTGCTTGGGGCACCCGGGATCAAACTCATGACCTCATGATTGCCAGGCAGGTGCTTAGGCCACTGAGCTAAATAAATCCCTAGCCGTATCTAGTTCCTTCTTAACCAACTCTCGATACTTGATGTTCCCAAGGCACCTAAAAAAAGCAAGGTCAAAAGCTGAGCTTATCATCTTTGTTTCTAGCCAGGATTTAGTAATATGGCCCAGGCATGCTTGTTTTTACAATTTTTGGGCGGAGTGCAACATGTTCATTCCTTTATATATTATGTCTGAATGTTTCTACCGTAGTGGCTGAGCAGAGTGTGACAAAGACCGTATGGCTCACATAGCCTAAAATAGTTCCCATTTGGTCCATTAAGGGTAAAAAAAAATCTTGACCCCTGCTCTATACTTACGTTTCTTTCTTTTCTACCTGAGAAAATGGTGGCATTTTCTACACTGTTTCTTATGCTAGAAACTGGGAATCATTCTTGGTTAATACAATAGAAAACTCAATTTAATAGCTTTTGGATCCATTTACTTTGTTCTTTCCCCAAATTAACTCCAAATTCCAGATAATCATCACCTAGTCTGGATTACTTTATCAGGCTTGTAACGGGTGTCCTTGTAGCTTTTCTGGCTCCCATCCAATTAATTCTTGATATTTCAGCTAGAGTGATCTTTCAGAAATTCAGAATTGATTGTATACTTGTTTTTTTTTTTTTTTTGTCTTTTTGAGACACGTTCTCGCTGTGCAGTTCAGGCTGGCCTTGGGCTCACTTTATAGCCCAGGCTGGTCTCGAACTTGCAATGATCCTTTTGCCTCAGCTTCCTGAGCGCTGGGATTACAGAAGTGCGCCACCATGCCTGGCACTGTGTACTTGTCTTTAATAACTCTTGAATGGCCAGTTATTTAACTCATTTAAATAACTGACCTTTGATTCGTCTCTCAGCTGATAATGTTTTGACCTACCTTTGGCATTTTGTGCTGTGAGCCATCCTTGACACCTGTGCAATTCTTGAAATTCTGTAGTTAACTCTGTCATATGTACATTGATTCTGCTTCTATGTTGATTCCTGAGTGTTTTCTTCTCATTTTTTAGCTCTTAGATTAAACAGAAACACATCACACGGGCATTCCTTGACTGTTTAAGGTAGATTGCCCTCTGCTGTATTTTCCTTTAGTATTGCACTTAACCTATCAATTTGAAATCATTCATTTATCTATTCAAAAAATATTTATGAAGTATACAGTATTGTCTGATAGCACTTGAAGTGGTGTGGGTAATAGTACTGAGTAACAGACTGAAACAAGGTTTCCTGCTCTCATGGCGCTTATACTCTAGAGGGAGGAAATGAATAATAAGCAAATGATAAAACACATAACAGGTGCATGGTAAAACATAAAAGACAAGGAATTGCAAAAGCAAGTGCTGGAGGTTGTTGCTATGTTCTCTTTTAAATAGCTTTAGCAAACTAAGGAGGTACAAGGCAGGTCATGTGGCTACAAGGGGAAAGTGCAAAGCAATTTGGCAGTGAGATTAACAAAGGCAGTGGTGTTGAGGTTGAAGTATACCTAATATTGAATGATGACATGAAGCCTATGGTAAGAGTAGAGTGATTAAGGGTGAGATAGATTAGAGAGAACTGGGATTGGTCATTTATATACCCATTTTATACATATTATCTGTTTAGTACATATTTATTAGACACAACAAAAGAAACCAAAAACCAAGAAGAAAAACAAAGCAGACAGTAGAAACAGATCTACAGATGGAGTTGGCTACCTTGGACTGTGAAAAAACTATGATTACTATGTTAAAGAAATTTGAGAAAAATATGGAAGGAATAGATAAATATAAAGAACTTCACAAGAAAATTTAGGTCTATAAAAATAGAAATTATGTAACTGCAAATATAAAAGATGGACTTTATATAGTTTTAACAGTAGATCAAACTAAGTAAAATATAGGATGCATGTTATAGTATGCATTAGTATTTCATTCCTTTTTATGGCTGAATAATAGTCTGTTGCATGAATTTACTGCTTAAAGAAATTCATCCATCAGTTGCTGGACAGTTGGGTTATTAGTTCCACTTTTGACTATTATGATTAGTGCTGCTATGAACATTTATCTGGATACTCAATTTTAAGTTCTTTTGAATATATGCCCAAGAGTGGAATTACTGGGTCATATGATAATTCCGTGCTTAGCTTTCTGAGGACTCATCAGGCATCCAAATTTTTGTGTAGTCCCCCTCTTTTTTTGTAGTCCCCTCTCCTCAGTTTGGGTACACCCTGCAACTGGCTTCCCTAACTAACAGAATGTGATAAAGGTGATGGCATGCAGCTCAGGTAGGTTACATTTCATGGCAAAGGTGAGGGATGTCGCCATACTCAGTTACATTACTTGGCAAAGTGATTGGGTGTCACTCCTGTGATTGTCTTATTCATTATGTAGGACTCTGTGTAGCAGACCAGAAAATAAGATTCTCATTGCTGGCTTGATGAACTAAGTGCCAAGTTGAGGAAGCCACATGGCACCAAACCATGGGTGGCTCCTCAGGACCTCAGGGCGGTAATAGCCATCTAGGAGCCAGCAAAAAACTGGGGCCCTCAGCGATACAGCAACAAGGAAATTTGTAAACTTTCTCAGCCACCTAAATGCACTTGCAGCAGATTTCT
>RJWT010028193.1:0-15290 GCA_004365215.1 Cuniculus paca | reverse complement strand
GAACATGTTCCTGATGTCTCTGCCCATGGATTCCCTCTGGAGATGCATTCTGAGACAAAGAAGCAGTATCAAGCCCCCCAGAGCATAGACCCTTGAGGAAGGAAGGCAGCCAGACAGGATCACGCCAACCCACAGCAAGTGTCTAAACATAAAGGCCCCTACTGCCCTCCATTTCCCATCCCACCCAGCATGGCCCATTCACCTCCAAAAAGAAGCGGGGACTCTCAGGCTGTGTAGTCAGAGCCCCAATGGCAAATACAGAGGGAAAGGCGCAGACGAGGACAAAGACCCTCCAGCTATGGAACTGGTAAGCAGAACCCATCTGAAAACTCCACCCTGGCAGAGACAGAGTCACAGCATCAGCAGAGAAGCCAAGGGCTGGGGGCTCCTAGCGCAGGAGCACAGGAAAAGAGGGAGGAGGGCCAGACTGGCTTGCACCCTGGGGATGGCTCACCATAGTGGGGAATGATGGCCCAGGCCATAGCAGCTGCGTACACTCCGCCAATCATCCAAAACATGCAGAGCCAGCTCAAGTGCTCCCCACGCTTCTCCTGGGCCAGAAACTCCGAGAAATAGGAGAAGACGATGGGGATGGACCCACCAATCCTAGAGGGCATTAAGAATTCAGCATTAGAAAATGCCCATCTTGCTGGGGATTTAGTTCAGTGGCATAAGTACCTACCTGGTAAGCGCGACGTCATGAGTTTAATCCCCAGTTCCGGAAAAAAAATAAAAAGAAAAGAAAAGAAAATGCCCATCTTCCTGATTCCCTGCCCCAGTGCTCTGGACTCCTAAGTTCCTTCCATCTTCCAGAGATTTTGGGGTTTTGGCTTGGTTTGGTTTGTTTTTTCAGTACTGGGGATTGAACCCAAGTCCTGTACACAGAGCTACATTCCCAGTTTTTCTTACTTTTTGAGATCAGGTCCTGCTAAGTCACTAAATTGCCCAGTCTGGGTTCAAACTCATGATCAGCCTCAGCTTCCAGAGTCCTGGGCTTACAGGTATGTACCATCATGACTGGCCCTTTCCATCCTTGCATAGTTTTTTTTTTAAAACAGGGTCTCACTATGTCACTCAAGGTGGCCTTGAAGTCATTGTACAGCCACAGGCTGGCCTTGAACTCACAGTAATCCTCCCACCTCAGCCTCCTGAGCACTGGGATTGCAGGCAGCACCCCATGCCTGGTCACTTTCGTAGCTTTCAGAGACCCCATCTCATACACAGTGCCCTACAAGCTTCTCTCACTACCAGCCATCAAGCGCCCATCCTCGGGTTAGTGGTAAACAGGCAGGTGGGTCTTAGAGGTGGGGGAGGAATAAACATTAAATCTTGAAGGTGACTAGAGTCAGTGGAGAAGGATGATAATTGTAGAAAACTGTCTCCAGACAATAAAGACAGGCGAGATAGCCTGAGGGAGCAAGCCAGGAAAGAGGAGTTAAGGCCTGTAGGAACTGGGGTAAATAGAGGTACAGAGAGAGAAGGCTTCCAATTGTAGCACTGTGGGTGAGTCCTCAAATGCAGGGACTATATACTCTGGAGCCGGGCGTGGTGGCTCACGCCTGTAATCCCAGCACTCAGGAGGCTGAGACTGGAGGATCGTTGTGAGTTCGAGACCAGCCTGCGCTACAAAGTGAGCTCAAGCAAGGCCAGCCTGAACGGCATAGCAAGATGCTGTCTCAAAAAGACAAGGGCCAGAGATCTAGCTCAGTGGCCTAAGCGCCTGCCTGGCAAGCACGAGATCATGAGTTCAATCCCCAGTGCTGCAAATAAAATAAAATAAAATAAAATAAAATAAAATAAAATAAAATAAAATAAAATAAAATAAAAATATATAGTCTGGAGGAGACAACTCCAGGGCTAACAAGAACCCAGGGATAAGGAAGAGGCCCACTAAGCACCCTGTGGAGAGTGGCTCAGGACAGGACTGAAGTGGAGTGGAGGCTCAGGAGTGGACTAGGCATGGAGGGCATTCTGGATGGCAGCAGACAGGCCCAGGGTAGGGGAAGCACAAAGATGGCGGGGGAGGAAAGGAACTCATTCATTCATTCATTCATTCATTCAACTCGCACATATTTAAACACCTGATGTGCCCTAAAGAACAACAATGACTAAGGTACAGACCTGACTTCAAAGGGCTCAAGCTGTGGATACTCACCCAACCCCAGAAAGGAGGCGGCAGAAGAGAAAAGTGCCATAACCCTGGACGAAGGATGAGAAGAAGGCGAAGACACTGTTGACTGAGAGTGAGATGAGCAGACACTGTCTCCGACCCAGCCGATCAGCCAGGCCCCCCCAGAGGAAGGCTCCCACCATCATGCCCAGGTAGACAATGAGGCCTGGAGGGAAAAGGACAGGCAGGAGCACTGTGAGCAACACACCTCGGTTCTCCCATTAACTAAGTGTCTCCAGGTGAAACTATAGCAGAATCAATCAAGGGTCTGATGAACTGCTAGGAGCCATCTACCCAGACAAAAGCAAGTGAGGACAGGATCCACCTACATCCCCAGATGTACAGCACCCTCCCTGGGTGCTCTCTGTCATCCCTTACAGAAGCAAGAGATCTCTCCCTGGCATATGCGATGCCAAAGCAAGCGCATCTCTTTTACTCCTTGGGAAAGGGGCTCCAATTCCTTTCATCTTCCCTGGAATTCCCCATGCAAATCCATCCTTCACTCCCAGTCCCAATGCTTTGGGTCCTAAAACTCTCTGGTTTATTGCTTCCTTCATAAAATTAAAATTAGAATTGATCTTTAAAATCATCTACTCTGTGCAGGGCGTGGTTATGCACTCCTGTAATCTCAGCACTCAAGAGGCTGAAACAGGAGGATCACTCTGAGTTGGAGGCCAGCTTAGGCTACAAAGTGAGTTCAAAACCACCCTGAACTACACAAGAGGACTTTGTCTCAAAATACCAAAATAAGTAAATAAATTAAATTAAATTATCTACTCTAAACATTGCATTTTATCCACGCCCAAACTCAGCCCCTAGGAAAAGAGCCCCATCCAATGCACAGCAAGGCTTCAGTCTTCTCTTGATGAGTGTAGAGCTTCCCTCTTGGGTTCCCATCAGGACGGGCCATCAGACACCACTCCCTGGTCCTTGAACACTCCCAAGTATGGATGAGGGAATTGGGATGCCTACCCTCACCACCCCAAACTGATCCTCCCAATTATCCCAGGGAGTTTGAATACTGACTTCATGTTCCCCAAAGGGAAAGGGAACAGGGTAGTAAGAGGGCAGGCTGTGAAGAAACAGTAACCCTAATGTGGTGGCACATGCCTGAATCCCAGCATTTTGGGAGGCTGAGGCAGGAAGATGACAAATATGAGCCTTGCCCAGGCCACTTAGCAACTTAATTAGACCCTGTCTCGAAATACAAAAATGTTTAAAAGGGCTATGAATGTAGCTGAGAGCAAAGGCCCTAAGGCTTAATCTCCAGTACCATGACCAATAAATAAATAAGTAAATAAATAAATAAAGCAAAGAGAGAGAGGAAACATTAAACAGTGACCCATCCCACCACCACCACCTCCTGCAGAACTAACTAAGCAGACCACCATCTACCCAGTCATTAGCCCAAGTCCCAGTCCAGCTGCTCTTCCCCAAACCCCTCTTTCACATATGACTTCACTGACACAACCCCAAAAGAGGGTATGAGGGGAACAACGTACAGAGGAACCCTGGGCCCTCTGGAAACAGCGTGGAAGCGGGGTCCAAGGGAGCCTAATGGGAAGGATTAGAGCCATTCCCAAAATCAAGCATGACTTCAGGTGTTTCTAGAGGACAGCACAGGACTGGAGTGGCCCTATGTCTTACCCAGCATGCCCTTGTTGGAGTCGGACAGGCACATGTCTTTCTCTGCACTGGGCAGCACGAAGCCCACCACGAAGACCTCAACACCGTCAGCCATTAGTGCCAGGCCAAGCACAAAATACAGCGTCCACTGAAAGCGGCCGTGGCCGCACTCCCGTAAGATGGCTTCATACTGCTGGGCCAGTTCTTCCCGTTCTTTCCGTCGCTGTGCCTCCCCCCGGCCCCCAGAAGGGCCTTCCCCATCACTCAAGCCCCCTCTCACTCCAGCCAGGGTCGCCCCATCTGCCATCCGCTCGCCTTTGCCCCCAGATTCTGCCCTGGGGATACCCTGATATTCGCCCTCGTAGATCTCATCATCCTCATCATGGCCCTCAGTGGCATCGCTGGATGCGCCACCTTCCTCCTCGTCCTGGACCCCTTCTCCACGGTAATAGCCATCCGCAGGAGCAGGGTAGTCGTCGTCATCCTCCTCCTCCTCGAAGCGAGAGTAGGATCTTCGGGAGTATTCATCCTGGACTCTGTCCAGGCCTTTCACCACCTTCTTGGTCGCATGCTTCTTGACTTCCTTGGCAATGTCTTTGGCCCCACGGATGAAAGCTGCCCGGTCTCGGAAGCCCTCTTCCATGATGGGGCTTTGGGGCGATTCCCCAGATCTGCTTCACTCTGTCTCTTTCAGCTTTTTGCTCAAGGGTGAACTTATGTTCCAGTATCTTTGGGCTCAAAATAAGAGGAAATAGGACCTGGCCAGTGAGCGTCTAGGAATACAAAGGAAGAAGAGGATGTCTGATCTACACCCAGTTCAGTAGGTGAGCAGGGAAGGGAACAGGGACTAGGGGAAAGGAAGGGAAGGGGGAGACAGGTTGGTGGGTGTAATCTGGGGAGCCAGGATCACATAGGAAAAGTGTCCTACTTCTTTTCCAGGAACCTCTGGAGACCTAGAAAAAGTAACCGAGACAAAAGGAAGTTGTGAGTCTTAAAATGGTGAAGGCCAATAAAAAAAAATGCTCTCAACCCTCAGCCCCATCTGGACCATGTGGTAACGAGACGGTATCCTTGCTTCAGGCTACCATGCGTAAAGAGGGAAGGTTATCTGGGCCAACTGTGGAGCATACAAATATTAGTCCCCTTTCTTTGACCTTGGAAGCCAGGCCCAATCACAATCACTTATCCTGAACCCTCCTCTGGATCCCCTACCCCTACATCAAGTTTAGACCCCTTACTTTATTCCCAACCTGCAAAGAACAAAACAGAAAATATGATAAAGCAGAATTCCCTGCTCTAGTTTGGTCTGGGGTTCCTAGGTGCAGAGTTTGGGGAGATGCATAGCAGGAAGCCAAGCCCTCTACCTGACTGCTTTCAGTCCCCTGGTGACAGCTGGTGGGGGGCTTCCACAGGTCTTTCATGAGATTCCAATTTTACAGGCCTTCAAGGAGGATTTTCTCCCAACATAGCCTACACTGAGCTTCCAGAGACAGACAGACTTGACTTTGACGTACTGCTCAGCATTTACTTGCTAAGCAATCACAGGCATGTCCTAAACATCCAAGGCTCAGTTTCCTCATAGTTAAAAAAAAAAAGCAAAGTAAAAATTAAATGACATAATGCATACAAGCTCCTGACCACAATATCTGGCACATAAAAAGCGACAAATATTAGCTCTATCAAAGTGACTATAAAAGTACCCTACACTACCTCACAAGGTCCCACATCAAAAGCTATCTCTGGACATTCTTCAGAGTAAACAACAAGGAGAAGGGAACATCAGAAAGGAATGTTATCAAGGAGGATGCTGGTCCAGTGCAACACATGTGACAGATCACCTAAACTGAAATCCTAAACTCTGCCATTTTCTCACAGTTCTTAGGCAGGTTACTTAACTTCTGTTAGCCCTCATATCCTTAAATTTAAAGTGAAGATAATTAGCCAGGTACAGTGGTGCACAGCTGTACTGCCAGCACTCTGAGAGCCTGAGGCAGGAGGAGCACAAGTTTGCCCAGCCTGGACAACTTAATAGAGCAATCCTATCCCAAAATTCAAATAAAAAAAGGGTTGGAGATATTTTCTCAGAGTAAGCATGAGAAGTCAATCTCGCAGAAGATATGCTATAAACATAATTTCCTCCTTTCTATAAATTGAAAAGTGTGAAAGAAGCAGGAAGCAGCAAGATACAATTAGAAGGTCATACGCACATGCTGTTGCCCAGTAACCTCCCAAGAACCCTCTGTGTTTAACCTAATTCCACATTATCTCCCTTTAGACAGACAAGGGAGGACTCAAAAAATGGAGACTTGGCACCTGAGTAGAACAGACAAGAAGGAAGATCAAGAGCTAGGAAAGTGATGATTGGCTGCCGCCACCTTCTCTCAGAATGTCATGTATGATCCCCCCCTTGCGCTGGCGAGAGCGGGAATGGAAATGACTGATCAGGCAAAAACATTTTCTAATGTGAGGGTCTCAAGTCTACAGGTTGCATCTCATTCCTCCAGGGCCTTGCTTCCTAATCCCTCTTAATCCTTTCTGCTTCTCCTCCAGAAGTCAAGGAAAAAGCAGTCCACAAATACCGCATTGCGTAGGCAGCTAGTGGAGAGTAAAGGGGGCCTTGAGCCTCACCCCAAGAAAAGCCTCTCCAAACGGAGGCACAGGATAACCTTCTTCCTTCAAAGAAACAGAAGATGCAGGCCTAGGTTCAGATCATAGCTCATCCCCTAAAAATACACTGCCTCCTTCTACTCCCACTCATCCAGGGCCTTCATCCTTCATTAAATCTCTCTCTCTCTCTCATATCCTGGTTGAAGAGGTTAAGTAATATTGTGTAATTCAGAGACAAGCACTGGACAGCACAGCATTACACCCTCAGGACAAATGTAAGCAGTGGACCAGGGTGACTAGAAGCAGTGACCCCTATGTCACCTTCTTTTCTTCATGGTTCAGGGCCCAATCCTCGTCCATGAAAGAGAAGCAACTGTGGAATTCCCTCAGTGCAAGGCAATCTGCATGCGTTTCTTTTCTTTCTTTACCAGGATCTCCCCTAAACCTGACAGGAAGCAGATGGACACTGTGTTTGTTGACAGTTTACCCCTGAGAGGTACATGTGGTGTAGAGCAGGCTCCCACAGCCACAGCAGGACATGATGGCTCAACAGCCAGCTCCCTCAGGGCCAACAGGCCTCGGAGGGAGAAAAAGAAGACACATTCTTTGCGATGGTGAGGAAGTGGTGCTATTTTTAGTCCCCAAAGCAGCACAGAGTGGCTAAGTCTGTGGAAGAGAGACAACACTGGGAGAGATGAAGCTAAAGGAGAAAAAATTCAGGTTTACAAGGGCCCTTTAAGGTGGCTGACCAGAAAAATGTGCCCAGAAGATTTTCTGCAGGTAGTGAAAAGAGTGGGTGGGGGTACTCCTGAGCAAATGCTTCCTTCCTGGACAACTCATCCCTGTCCACTGAGGGCCTACTTGGGATCACTCAGATTTCTCACTCAACCCACCCCAGAGGACAAGGTCATTAAGAAGCAATCACTCGTCAAAACACCAGGGTGGGGGGTGGTGTGCCAGAACACTCCTCCCCATTACAGTTAGATGTTTAGGCTCAGCCCCCACCCTAGAACCAACAAGGTTGCACCTGCCCTCCCCATAGTCTACCCCTGGGTTAGAAAGATGGGAGCATCCACATTTTGCGGGGGGGGGGGGTTGGCGTCAGCTGAGAATGCACACGGAGGAATGCACACCGAGAGGGAGGCAGAGATAGGGATGCAGGAAGAGACCTCCACAGCACACACTCAGAAACAGCCACTACCAGCATTTGCAGCCATCCCCTAACCCCATCTTGCCTCAGCCCAGTATAAAAGGCGAGCCCCAACAATTTACTAGACCATTCCTCCAAGAAAATCCCCACCCTTGGTCCTGCTGCTGGACAACTACCCACCATCACTCAGCAACCCCCACCAGTAATTGCCTCCAGCCCCCATCATCCATGGCCCCATCAGCTGATCCTTTACCATCTCTTGTCTCCTCAATGTTTCCATTCATTTCCCTCCCCTCATCCTTCACCTGCCCTCCCTCCACTCCCCACCCCCAAGTCCGGGCAAGCAGACTGAGGCACAAGCACTCTCTGGCCACAGCCAAGGTCATTTATCACTCATTCATGGGGGTGGGGGGAGGGCAAGGTGAGGCGGGGACTGGAGTTTGGGAGAATCAGATCGTACCTAACAACGCCCTACCAGGCTAATCTCTGAAGAGGATAGCGAGGACTTGCTAAAGAAACACACACACAAACACACACACACACACACACACACACACACACACACACGTATATTTTTTCCCATAACACACAACTGAAATAAAGGCCGGTTTCCCAAAGCATCACCAACCCCCTCACCCCTAGAACGAGGACGGTCACCCTCCCCTTAAGCAAAGCATCGGAGGATAAAATGGCTGCAAGGCAAGGATGCTTCTGCCAGGGCGGGGTGGAGGTGACAGGCTGACAGAGGGTCTCACCTGGGATGGGTTCCCCGGCTAAGGGAGTCCAGCGTGAGGGCGGGGATCCGGCCGCGGGGCTGAAGCGGCAGCGGCGACTACTCCGGGTACCAGGGGAAGCGGCACTGCAGACCTGCCCCCCGCCCCAGCGCGAGCTCCAGCCCCGCCTCCGCCCGCCCGCCAGCGCCACTGAGCAGAGGGAGAGACCATTGTTGGGGGGGTGAAGATGGGGAGGGGACTCAGGGCACAGGGAGAAATGACGAAGGGCCTAAAGGGGTTGTCACTGGGACAGCTGGAAATGACACACAGCTCTTCCCAGACCCTTCCTCGTAAAAAAGAAAAGAATCTAAGGAAACGCAAATAGTAATTTTAGAAAGACAGGGAGGTGGTAAATGAGGAATTAAAACAGCCCCTTCCTCAGCACCTCAGCCTCGAGAGGGCAAAATCCAGGAATTTCAGGGGCTCCTGCTGCCCAGAAAAACACCTCCCTTTTCCTTGTCCACTGCTGTCAAACTCCTTCCCTGCAGCCCCCTTCCAAAGCGAGTGCTCAGACTCCAATTTCCTGAGTATTTTAGAGAAAGCAAGGCTAGCAAGGTGTGGTTTCCATTAGAACAGCCAGAGGCAGATTTCTGAATCCCTGCCCTCTCTCCTCCAGAAACAGTCCCGATTATTTATCTACAGTGCAGACAGCATCCGCTCATCCTCCTCCATTCAGTTGCTGGTCGCAGAGGTGAGTACTGGTAAAGCTGGGAGGAGTTTTATAGGTCTGACCAACTGGACATGCCCCTCTCCCATTCATTTGCTCCTATAACTCAAAATGGGGCCCCCTCGGTCTCTTTCCCTGCTTTCTTTTACTCCTCACCCCCCTACACACACACACGCATGCACACAGAAACTTGCTCCAGAGCAGGAAAGAATGAGTTTCGATTCTTTAATTTTTCCTTTGCCCCTGTAACCAATACCCAGACTCAGAGATCCAAGACATACCACTTGGTCACAAGGATGATCATCCCTCTCCAGGAAGGAGATGGTATGTGGTGGCCTGAGGATTTCATTCTGAGTGTATCTGTTCCAGGTAAGGCCTTAGGATGTTCTGCACAGAACACCGATCAACACACTGTTGGCTCTTGTCTAAGTTCCCTGCCTCTGTGAACCTCACGTTTCTTCTCTGGAATATAAGGTGTCGTGGATTAGAAGCGGCACCAGGTCCTTTTCAGTTCTAGTAGTGTACGCTCTGCTTTACTAAATGTAGAAGTTCCAGAATGCTGGAACATAGTACTCAGAGAAGGTTGATCTCTTGTGTCCCAAGAGATCTCATAGGTGGTATTGGCATGTTGAGCTTCCACTGGGCTTGAGTTTTGTATGGTCCAAAGCTGAATTTTGGAAATACTAGTTTGTACCAACAAAGTTCACAATTTATTGAAATACAAAGCCATAATACATCAATATTGTAAAAATTTAACTGTCACTGACTGAAAACTCATGTGTACATGTCTAATATATTCTCTCCCTAAAGCCTAGTCAAAATCATGTCAGTGTCTCAATGCACAATGATAGAGCTGAACAGGATTTGTATCTTTAATGGCACCTGGCCATTCCCAATAAGGAATCATGCCAATGGGTTCAGAACACTCTTCTTGGCAACGGTTCTCTACCCCCACCTCTCTGCTACAGGCAACCTTGCCAGTGCTCCTAGACTACTTACTGCGATGGCTAAAACACTTTCTAGGATGGCACTTGGAACGCTTCTGCCCACATGGGCCTCGGGGACTCTACTAGAATTTCAGTGCTCATCCCTCTTCAGGTTGAGATATTTTTTACTGAAGCATGTTAATATTTCCAATAGGGTTATAGCCAAGTCCTGCTGGCAAGAAGCCATTTCTTTTCTTTAAGGTGATTTTGTATACTCGTCACAGATACGTACTTGCTAAAATAGAAATATTGCACTTAGAAGAAGAAAACTTTAAATTGAGGGAAAATGTGATATTTCCCCCAGATGCCATGGCTTCATCTTCCTCGCCACTTCCTCAGTCCCCTCAGCTGGGTTCACTAACATTAGTGTTCCTAGGGGCTCTGCCCTGGGCCCTCTGTCTTTCTCTCTTCCCCTAGCTTACCTCGGGCAACCTCACAGTTTTCATGCTGTACCCACCTTGATAATTCCCACATTTGATCTCTATTCCAGATGCTCCCAAATCAAAACGTCCCATCTACCTACTCAACATCCCCACATGGACATCTTAACACTGGGGCAGCTAACAGCCCCTAGCTGAAACAGCTTCCTCCCTTTTACCTCCATGTGTTTTGTTTTGTGGCACTGGGGATTGAACTCATGACCTCCTGCTTGCCAGGCAGGCACTTAGGCCACTGAGCTAGTTCCCCAGCCCTTGTCTTTTTGAGACAGGGTCTCACTATGCTGTTCAGGCTGGCCCTGGGCTTACTTTGTAACCCAGGCTGGTCTTGAACTTACAACGACCCTCCTGTCTCAGCCTCCCAAGTGCCAGAATTACAGGCGTGAGCCACCACGCCCGGCTTTACCTCCATGTTTTAAAGGTTGTGTGTGCTGACAGGAAAAAGATCTGAGCACTGATCTGCGGGTGCTTGCTAACTGGCTCTAACCTAAACCCCCAACACCAAACAGCACTCTGTGCTAAATACTATGGTATTTATGTTACTGCCCAGGAACATTCCATCCTCCTGAATCGAGCTTTTCCTTCATCTTTGCCTGAGAAGCCTCTACCCTTCTCCCCCACCCCCACCCTACTGGGGATTAACACCAGGCCTTCACACTGAGCTACATCTCCAACCCCTTTTATAAATTACTTTTTGAGACAAATTCTTGTTAAATTGGCCAAAGTGGGATCAAACTTGCAATCCTCTTGCTTCAGCCTCCCAGTGTTGGGATTACAGGTGTGAACCACCATGCCCAGCTACCTTTCCTTTATGATTAAATTCAGGCATCAGTTTTTTCCTGGAAGTTTTCCTGAATTTTCATGCCAAGTTAGATGTCTTCCCTTTCTCTCTGAAAATATTTTGTTTCAATAACATTTTATGTCTTTTTTTGTTGTTGTTGTTGTTAGCCAGGGTCTTACTATATACCCCACGCTGACCTCAAAATGCAGCAATCCTCCTGCCTCAGTCTCTCTCAACTGCTGGGATTACAGGCATGCACCACCACACCTAGCTTATGTGTTACTTTTGACAGCAGACCTTGTTTATTCTTGTATCCTAAGATGCCACCAGCATAGCCTTTGTAGGTACCATTAAAATGTTATATTAAAAATGATGCAAAGTGCTGGGGATCTAGCTCAGTGGTCTTAAGCGCCTGCGCGACAAGCACAAGGTCGTGAGTTCAATCCCCGGTGCCGGAAAAAAAAAAAGATGCAAAAGAACAGGAGACTAGGCTCATCTTTTCTTGCCTAGAGTTTAAAAGAGTTCAGTTATATAAGCCAAACAAGGGAGGCTATAACACAACTATATGTAGCAAAGAACGGAGAAATAAAGGACCACTGGATCTGTCTAGCTGCTGAAATCTTGCAGCACAGATTTAAATGTTGCAGTAATCAGGTTTGAAAGAGCTGAAAATAGGAACAAAAATAAGAATAAGATACAAACTTCTTAAACAAGGTGTATGGTGGTAAAGAACATAAAAAAACAAACTGAACATTTACTGAAAATGAACATTTACTATCTCAATTTACTCATGTTTTCCAATTATGGAGAATACTTGGTTCCTGGGCCAGAGACCTAGCTCAGTGGCATGAGCGCCTGCCTGGCATGCACGAGGTCATGAGTTTGACCCCCAGCACCAAAAAATAAAGAGAGGGCTGGGGATCTAGCTCAGCGGTCTAAGCGCCTGCCTGGCAAGTGCAAGGTTGTGAGTTCAATCCCCGGTGCCACAAAAAAAAAATAAAAATAAAAAATAAAAAGAGTACTTGGTTCCAAATGAAAGCCAATTAGGCTGCCCTCCATATGCTCTCCCTCCCCTCAGTGGTATGGTTATGTAGTTTGGGCTGCCCTTGAACTGTGTAGCCCAGGTTACTTCAGCTCTGTGATTCTCCTCCCTCAGCCTCCTGAGTGCTGAGATCACAGGCTTGCGTATGCCACCACCCCATTATCCATTTTTTACCGTAAGCAAATACACATATGTGCTGACACTCAAGATAGCACACTACACATATTTTTTCACTTAATATAACCTAGAGATCTCTCCCCAACAGTATGCAGTGGCGAACCTTTTAGAGCTTTCAATGATAGGTGCCATAGGTTCACCATCACTAATACATATTTTTTTGATGCTGATTGAACTCATGCAAAATCAGCATTCTACCACTCAGGTACACCCCCAACCTTTTATCATTTTTCTTACAGTTGCATACTACTAGACTGTGTGGATTTACCAATTCAACCAACTCCTTATTGATGGACATATAAGTTGTTTCCCATCTACTATTTCAGTGTTGCAATGAAACTTTATGAATGTTACTTCGTATTTTTGCCAGCATACCTCTAGGCACTTTCTCTTCTCAGTTTTAATATAACACCCACATGTTAAAAGCTGTAAGACAAGCTCTATATAAGGAAACAAGTACTCTAGTGTACAACAGAGACCAACTATTGCAGTAGCACATTACAGAATAAGCCTTTAAAATGTAGATACTAGCTGAACACAGCAACGTATGCCCTCTAATTCCAACTGTATGGGAGGCTGAGGCAGGAAGATCACAAGCTCAAGATTGCCCTGGGCAACTTACTAAGTCCCTGTCTCAATTTAAAAAAAAAAATAAAGGGGCTGGGGATTTAGCTCAGTGACACACGTCTGTCTGGCAAGCACAAGGTCATGAGTTCCAGCCCCGGTACCCAAAAAAAAAAAAAAAAAAAACCCTAATTAAAAAAACAGCTGGAGATACAGGCCCATGGTAAAGTGCCCCTGGGTTCTATCCCCAATTCCACCATAAATAAACAACACTGAACTTTACCTTACCATTCCTCACAACAACCTGACGTATCTTCTTAAAAGTTACTTTACCAAAGAAAATACCAAAAAGAATAAACAAAGAGTACAGGTTTATTTTCTCTGTGCACTTGCAAAACACTTAGGATCAACATAAAAAAGACAAAAAAAAAAAAAACTTCCTGTGAAGAAATGCACATTAAAAACAGGAGGTGGGGGAGCCTGAGAGGGATTTGTGACTCAGCCACAAGAAGCCATAGCAACTTTGATTGGTCCAAGGAATTGAAGAAAAGATACTGGGGGAATATAAGAGGAAAGAAAATGAGAATCTACTGAGGGAGAGGGCCCCGAAGTGGGCCGCGAGGAGGAACTGGAGGCCGGGGAGTAGGTCTGGGCGGAGGCAGGGGCCCCCGCTGGTAGCCATAGGGAGGTGGTCGTGGAGGCCCAGTATACCCGTGAGGGGGCATCAGTGGAGGAGGCCCACGCATACCGTGTGGTGGCATAGGACCTGGGTGACCTGCAGGAAGAAAAAGAAAAGTTAGTACAAGTGAGAAACAGCAGATGGTTGATATTGGGAGAGGTAATAGGAAACAGTGAAAAAAGATACAAAATGTAAAAGAAAGTGCACAGGACAGAGTGTGCAAAGAAAGCTATGAGGCTCTATGTGAGACAAGAAAGTGGCTGAGTCTACTTACCCATGGGAGACCCAAATGGAGGCCCTCGGGGGGGCATGCCCATAGGAGGAGGTCCGGGGTGAGGCATTCCAGGTGGCGGCCGGGGCGGTGGCTGTCCCCCAGAGCCTGGAGGCCCTGCATGGGGATGTCCTAAGCCATGGGGGCCATGGTGGGCCAGTTGCATCTGAGACATCCCTATGAAAATAAAACAGACACAAGAAAGGAGACAGAAGATGAGAGAGGAAGGCACAATGAAGAAAGGAAGAAATCAGCCAAGCATGGTGGTGCACGCCTGTAATCCCAGCACTCCGGAGGCTGAGACAGGAGCATCACTGTGAGTTCAAGACCAGCCTGGGCTACAAAGTGAGCTCAAGGCCAGCCTGAACAGCGTAATGAGACCCTGTCTCAAAAAGGTAAGAGCTAGGGACTTAGCTCAGTGGCCTAAGCAGCTGCCTGGCAAATGCAAGGTTGAGAGTTCAAGTCCCCGTGCTGCAAAAAAAAAAAAAAAAGAAAAGACAAGAAAGAAACCAAAATGATTCTTAAAAAAAATGACCTTTAGAGAAAATAAGATTGGTGAAAAGTGCCCCTATCCTTGGCCCCATCCCTTCAGTACAGACCAAGCATGCAGGAAACCAATTCCTCACCCACCTCACTTGCTCCTAGGATTCAGGCACTGTAACAGTGATACAGAAGCATGTTTACAAGTATAGGAATTTGCTTGCTGTTGACAGGATTAGGAAAGGTACGAGACACTACCTGAGCAAAGATCTAATTCTAAAGGATGACTAAGAATTCTTCAGAAAAAAAGTGGGAATACACCACCCCAGGCAGAATGACTGGAATGTGCAAATCACAGGTGTGTCCAACAGTACAATATGTTCCAGAAAATACCAGGAACTCAGTGATCAGGAACAACATGCAGTTAGAGAATAATGGGCAGGGGGTTAGATCATGAAAAGCTCTCATTGCTACAGTAATTTGTTTGCATTTTACTATGTAAATAAAAGGAACCAACAGAAGAATTTCAAGAAAGTATGTGCACATTTATCTTAGAAAAGTATTCTGCTAAAGTAAATGGTGTTAAAATGAAAGATTACCATAATAAATCAAATGCGAACCTGCCTGGCAAGTGCAAGGTCCTGAGTTCAAGTTCCAGTACCATAAAAAAAAATTTTTTTTAAATAAATCAAGTGTGAAATAATGAGCAAATAAGTGCCTGAATGAGGGACTGGCCAGTGGGAGGTGTCAGGGAAGTAAATCTTGGCATGAAAAGTAGAAGGACGGAGAGAATAGTCAAACTCCCAAACTTATGAATTGTGCACTTGATATCAAGGACTATTAGAAGAACAGGTTTGAAAGGGAAGATTAAAGCAGCAGG
>RJWT010028192.1:0-15289 GCA_004365215.1 Cuniculus paca | reverse complement strand
CCAATTTTAATCAGGAATGAATGAAAAATATCTGGATTTAGAACCTTTACCTGACCCAGAAAAGAACCAGAGTTCAGAGCAGAGGCCACCACACAAATATCTAAAAATATTGTAAAATAATTAGTTTGACTGAAAAATGTTAAAAACACAGTGAAATGCCAGGAATAAAGAACTTCTAGATCTATGGATTACTGGCATAAAAACAAAACAAAACAAAACAAACCTTCAGAGAAAGCAGGAAATTTCATCTAGTTTTAGGATAAATTAGAGGTTTTGAGGAAAAATAAATTAATAGAAGGTGTATTAACCAGATTTCTTCAGAGAAACAGAACCAATAGAATATGCACAGAGATATATAAGAGGAGATTTATTATGAAACTTGTCTCATGCTACTATGGAGATGCAGAAGTTCCACAGTGTGCTGTCTACAAGCTGGAGAACCAGGAAAGCCACTGGTCTAATTCAGTTGGAACTCAAAGCTTGGGAACCAGACCATGACCCAGCTTAAGAAGAGAAAAAACAGCTGCCCTTTCCCTGTATTTTTTTCTGTTGTAAACCTCAAGGCATGTATGAAACCTGCTCTCTTTGATAATGACAGATCTTCTTTATTTCATTTAGTGATTCAAATGCTAATCTCTTCTAGAAACATCCTTAAAGACACACCCAGAAATGTTTTTATTTTTATCATATGTTTGGGAATCCATTAGCCTCATCAATTTAGCAAGTAAAATGAACCAACAGAGAGAGCATATTCATTTCCTGAGGTGGTGGAACAAAGTACCACACAGAAAACTTTTCTCAAAACTTGGAAATAAGACAAGGATACCCACCATCACCACTTCTGTTCAACATAGTACTCAAAATATTAGCCAGAGCAATCAGGCAAGAGAAAGAAATACAAGGATAGGTAGAAATCAAACTATCATTATTTGAAGATGACATAATAACCTATATAGTAGAACCAAAGAATTTCACCAAAAAGCACTTAGAATTCACAAACAATTTCAGTAATGTAGTATGATATAAAATGAACACACAGAAATCAACAGCATCCATGTACACCAATAATAAACTCTCAGAGAGAAAAACCAGGAAAGCAATACATTCACAGTAGCATCAATAAAAATTACATATTAAGGAATTAACATAACCAAGGAAGGGAAAACCTCTACAACGAAAACTCCAGTATTCTAAAACAAGAAGACAACAGAACATGGAAAGATGTTTCCTCTTCCTGGATAGGCAAAATCGATACTGTCAAAATGGCCATATTCTCAAAATTGATAAATAGATTTAAAGCAATCGCAATAAACGTACTAATAGACTTCCTCACAGAATGAAAGAAGACAATCTTAAAATTCACATGAAACCAGAAGAGATCCAAATGACAAGAGCAATTCTGGGCAACAAGAGCAAAGTTGGAAGCATCATAATACGTAATTTCAAGTTATACTACAAAGCTATAGTGATAACAGTGACACAGTAATGGCACAAAAACACACATATGGATCAGTGAAACAGAGTAGAGGATGCAAACTGTCCCCAGTCAGATTCAATTATTTGAGCCTGAACAAGGGGGACAAAACATACTTTGGAGGAAATATAACTACTTTAGCAAGTTTTGCTGGGAAAACTGACTATCTATATGCAGAAAATTGGGTCTCAACCAATATCTCTCACCAGGTACTAAACTAAGTTCAGAATGGATTTAATACCTAAACATTAAAACAGAAACAATTAACGCACTGGAAGATAAAATAGGGAAAACTCTTGAAATCACAGACATAGGCAAGGACTTTCTGAACTGCAAAACTGACAAGAAATAAAGCAATTATCAACAAATGGGATTATATCAAATTCAAAGCTTCTGTAGAGCAAAAGAAACAACCCATTCCATGAAAAGACAACCTATAGAATATGAAAAATTTTTTGTCAGCTAGTCCTCAGATAAACTAAATATAGAATACATAAAGAACTAAAAAAAGACCTCCCAAAATAAAAGACCCAAAGGAAAAATGACCAACTTATATTAATAGGCACTTTTCAGAAGGAGAAATATAAATGAATAAAAATCATGGAAAAGTGTTCAACATCTCTGACCATTATAAAAATGCAAATTAGAACAACACTAAGATTTCATTTTATACTAGAAAGAATGTCAATCATCAAGAAATCAAATAATAACATCATCTCAAATATTAGAGACTGGTTCACTGTTTGACACATATCTGTGCACTTAAAACATTCTTATGCTCATATGATTATCTGACTTTCTCCCAACATAGAACAATCATATAGTTATATTCCAAAGATTAGAAAAAAATGCACTTTTCAGAGGGGTCTCTAAGCATGATCATCAGTGAGTCAAGTTGTCCTATTGCACCAAGACTTTTTTATAAAAAAGACACATAGACATAGATTTGGTAATAAAATCATTTATGTTTAGATATCAGTTCACTTTTCAGCTCTGCCATATAACCACTATATTATTTCAGAAAGTTATTAAACATCTGATGACTCAGATCCCTCATTTGAAACCTGTAGAAAATGTCTTTCCCAAAGAAGGCTGCAAGTGCTAATACAGAAAGTACAAAATGAGCCTTGTGTAGTGACAGACACAAGGCTGTAATAGAACAAAGGCACTTTGTGCACTTATTACATAAGTGACGAGAAAAGGTATTATTCCGTAAGGACACATCATATCCATCAGTTTTTACTTTAATTTATATTTCCTAGAAGAGGAATATGTTGTTATTTCACGTGAAACTTATAAAGACCTACACTGAGCATGCATCTCAAGAAAAAATAAAAAGACTAAAAAATTAAACCAATTTAAATAAGTTGAAAGGACAATACTTCCCAGAAAGTCAGATATCAATATTCATCAGGTTTGAAGAATCATATAACAGGGAAAACTCTCTATGACACAAATTTGAAATTAAAACTGTCTAAAACTGTATCTAAAAATAATACCGGTATAATAGCATGCAAACTCAGAAAGATAAGACCAGAAGGAAATACAACTCAATGTAACATCACTTATCTGCAGATGATTGGACTGTGTTTCCCATTTAATGTAATGTTTCCATAAGCATGAGTTTATGTATGAAAGATATACAATGCATACCATATATATAAAATATATTCTCTCTCTCTTTCTCTCTTTCTCTCTCTGAGGAAGCATAACTTCTCTAGATGTATTAAGATATATTAACCTGAAAATAAGATATTTCCAAAATCTGATAATTTCTGGAAAAAACATAAAGGAAATTTCATTGAACTCCTATTAAGTTCCTAATGAAGAAACAGTAGCTCAAGACCTGTTTTGGAAAATTATATTTGTAGTATTGTGCAGTTATATTTTAAGTTTTTTCTCAATGTGTGTTCTTCAATATTTGAAACACATTATACTAAAATTTAAATGTGGAAATTTTTTTTAAATGGAAGAAAAGAATTTTCCCAGTGAAACAAAGACTTAAGTGTGAAGTAAATTTCTCCTAAGCTTAACTTCAATAAAAATTTTATTTTGATATTGGTTCGGGGACTGGAAGTATCAAGATAAATCAGAGATTTAATCTCTGTTCTATCCAGAAAGTCTTTAGAGAAGATGAAGATTTCAAAAATCTTGTACAGATTTCTTATAAACATGAAATGAAGACTTAAATGTTTCTCCAATGCATTAAAAATTCATGTCTTCAGTACAGTAATCTTACCTTCAAAGAGTGTGTAACTACCCAAACATTTTTCAAATTTTACATCATAATATCTGTTCTAGAGCTTATTATATTCAAAATTGTATATCATATATTATACTTTAAGGATACTTTGTGCGCATTTAACACAATTTGTTTGAGTAACAGAAACTAGACTTATACATATTTTACAATGTAATTGATTTGCCATAAGTATAATGGTTTTGCTCATATTAAAAAGTATACCTCAGCAACATAGAAAGATTAAATTCAGTGAAAATTTTATTTTGATATTGATTTCAGAACTAAGAGTATAAAGATAAATCACACGCTTAATCTCTGATCTATGCACACAAAACTTAAAGCTAAGAATTATTATGTAAATATTTCAATACTCATTCTTATGCATGGAGAATGACATAAAAATGAACTATGATAAATTGAGCTTAGAATTTCTACCAATAGATCATATCACAAAAATATTTTTCTCCTTATTTTGAGGACTGATAACCAAAACTACAAAAGAATATAATCAATAGCCAGATTGATCATCTAAATTTGTAAATGATCATATCCATAAACTATAAAATGTAGAAAGCATTTGGCAAATGGATTGAAATTTCAATTGCATTAGAGAACATTTCCATAATTTAAAGTTTTCTTGCTCTGTACAGAATTTCTATTATCAGGGAAAAATAACTGCTCTTTCTTTGAGCGTCTGTCAAAATATATGACAAATCTGTTCTTTGAAGAAATGTCTTTTGAGAAATAACCATTACTTATTTTTAATCAGGTTATTTTTTTCTGTTATTTTGTTATAGTAATTTTTGTTACTTACACTAACCTATTTTAAATGAATGTTTTACAAATATTTTCTCCTATTTTGTAGCTTGCCTTCAACTCTACGTATTATTTCATTGATTGTTCAAAAGCTTTTTAATTTGATGTATTTCTACATTTCTACTTTGCTTTTGTTGTTTGTGGTCTTGATGACATACCTAGAGTATTATTGCCAAAACTGATGTTATAAGTATTTTCCCTATGACCTGTAGAAGTCTTACAGTATCATATTTTACATTTAAGTCTCCAAACCGCTTTGAACTTATTTTTGTACATGTGCATGTATAATAGAAATTTAATTGACTTTTTTGCATGTAGATACATAGTTGGCCATTTTTTATATGGACCATCATTTCACCATATTGCATTCTTGTCACTTTGATTAAAGATCAGTTAATTTAGTGAGCATGAGTTTATTTCTGGGTTTTCTATTTTGTTCCACTACTTTCTAAGTTTGTCTATTAGGATTCCCTAAAGGAACAGAGTCAACTATATAGATAGTCCTATATCATGCATTCTATACATACTACATAATAACATATAGTAGAGAGGGTACATAATATAGATATACTCCTATATCATATGTTCTATATCATGTATTCTATACATACTACATTTTAATAATGTATGGCAGAAAGAAGGTGTGCATATTCTCTCTATATGTAATTATACAGGGGTTTTATTAGATAGGCTTACAGGTTCAAAGTCAAAATATTTCACTGTTGCACTCCACATGCTGGAGAGTCAGAGTATCCAATAGCTGCTCAGTCCAAGAAGCTAGAAGCCACAAAATAAGTGGGATCTAAGATACAGTGCCAGTCTAAGACTCAAGGCATTCAAGCTCTAGTAGCTAATCACTAGTATGAGTTCATATTGAAAGGATGATGAAACAAGTCTGATGTCCACTGGGGTTGGAAGCTGTAAAAGATGCACCTGGCCTAGCAGAGTGTAGTTTTTCAAACAAAGGCTAACTTACTCCTTCTTCTTCGCCTTTTACTTCATCTGGGATGCAAGTCTATTAGATAGTGCTGCCCACAGCCAGGGTGGATCTTCCCACTCAGCTTGCTGGCTTGAATGATAATCATATGGAAGCATCCCACGGATACACTGAGAAGTGTGCTTCACCGATCTACTAGTCATTTTTAATCCATTCATGTTGACAATCATAATTAACAGTCACACTAAAATTTATGCCACTTCCATTCTGTTTAATTGTTATACACTTGCAATATATTTTGATATCAGGAAGTATGATGCCGCCAGCTTTGTTTTCCCCTTTCAGGATTACTTTGATTACTCCAGATTTTATATAAGTTTATGTTTTTTGGCTCCAATCTATAGTTTTCTTTTTCTATTTATATAAAATATACCAGTGGAATTTGAATAAGTATAGCATTGAATCAGGTTAGGTAATATGAACATTTTCACATTATTAAGTCTCCTAATTCATGAACATGAGAGATCTTTTCATTTGTTGGTGTCTTTTTAATGTCTTTTATACACTTTTTTGGAATTTAGTACATAATTTTGTCAACACCTTAGTTAAATTTCTTATTAAGTGTTTTGTACTTTTGATGTTATTATAAATGAATTTTTTAAAATTTCCTTTCTGGATAGTTCACAACTATACAAAAACATAATTAATTTATGTATGCTGACTTTACTCTTCCAATTTAGCAAATTCATTTATTTCTACAAGTTATTTTAGTTAAGTAATAGGATTTTGTGTATGTAAGATTCTCCAGAAAAGAATTCTAACTGACCACCAGTTGCTTCTCATCACTAAACACAAAATCAAACCACAATGCAGTATCTTCTCACACCTATTAAAATTATAAAAATTGGTGATACCCGTTATAACTCAAGTCACAAACCTCACTTTCTGATACTAAAACAGGTAAGTCTATGTTCAAAAAAGGGACAAAAAGAAGAAAGAATTGGTGAAGTAGAAAACAAAAAACTTAATGTTTATCTTATTTATTCTAGCCCAGAAAAATGGGGAATTAAGGTCTACCTGTGCTTAACTTTATATTTGTTTCTATTTTGGGGGGAGTTTTTAATTTCACTTCACCTGTCTTTTGATTGAAAATATTTTTTATTTATTGTACTTCTCCCTGACTTTTTATGCAGTTCTGTCCCTTGAACATCTCACTTGTGTCTTTGTTTTATTTCAGCTTCAAAGAAAGATCCCAAGCGTCTGATGATGAACTTTTTTCTGTTTTCCCAATAGACCTCAGACTCAAACACCAGTTCATAAATAAATTCGTGTCTTTGATTTTACTTTCACTAGCATCAGCCAGGCTTATCTTGACTTAATAGCTTCTATACTAACATATCTGTCAACAGCTTCATCAAGAATCTCTGTAATTAATATGCTTATGCTAGTGTTAACGGTACAATTGCAAACCTATAATTAACACCTTGGTATATAATTAATACTAACATTTCAACCATATATTATAGCTGACAAATTTCTGATTAAGTAAATGAACTGAATTCAACAAACATTCATCTACAACTCTAGTAATTAGATGAAGATTGTGGGAAAATGACAAATCAATTCATAAGGCAAATTTTCAATCTCTCGAAAACAACAAAAAATGTCCACAATAGAGGTATGTTTGGATTTAATGATGGTGAAACACCAGTATGTATGTTACACACAAAGCATGTATAATGAAATCTTTTATTATCTTCAATTAGTTTAATCCAGAATTTGGAAATTTGTTTCTTTTAATGAAACAGATAATAAGCCAGGCATGGTGGCACACTCTTGTAATCCCACACTTGGGAGGCTGAGGCAGGAGGATGGTTGCGAGTTTGAGACCAGCCTGGGCTACACAGTGAGCTCAAGACCAGCCCAAACTGCATAGAGATACCCTGTCTCAAAAAACCACACACAAAAAAGAGAAAGAAACAGATAATATGTATTTTCAGCTTTGTAGTTTTTGCCATATGTATCTAAACTTTTTTCTATAATACAAAGAAAATAAGCGTTCATAATACATAAAAGAATTACAAAAGTATCAGGAGGCTGAAATTATCCCTCAGGTAGTATTCTACCAACTTCTAGTGTTTGTTTTGTGGTGTCTTGTTTCGTGGCACTAGGGATTGAACCCATATCCTTGCATATGTTGGAAAACTCTACCAGGACTACATCTGTAGTCCTTATTTATATTTAATTTTGAAACAGGTTCTCACTAAATTGTCCAGTATAGCCTCAACTTTGTGATACTGAGCAGCTAGGATTGCAGGAGTGTACCACCAGCCTAGCCCAATTTCTCATTTAGTGAACACGCTTATTTCCATAGCCATATATATGAAGATTATTTTTATTTTCAACCCTTTGTATAATAGATATTGAAGATTTGACAAACCTTCCATGGAATACATAAAATTATCTTCACAATATAATGTTCCAGAAAATACATCATCAAGTATTTATCACATAGTATGTGTTTCATGAAGGAAAGGAAAATACAGGAAGAAACTATTTATTAGTATGAACTTCATTTGGTACAGTTTTGTTTCAAACAAGTTACACTAGCTTCCAAGGAGTGACATAAAAATTAATCATAAATCTGATAGCTTTAAAGACCATAAACTTCTTCGTGAGTAGTTCTAGAAATAGAAACTTGAAACCAAGGTGTCAGTAAGGCCAAGTTCCTTATAAAGACTCTAGAGAAGAATTCTTTTAAATTCTTTCTACCTCATTGTGTCTCTTGGGAATCCTTAACATTTGTGGATTTGTAGGTGCCATGATCTAATCATGTTCAAGCCTGTAATCTCTGTGTCCCCTCTATAAGCACACAGTCATTAGAATGAGGCTCACCTTAATTCTAGGATGATTTGATCTTAAGGTCATTAACTGTCAACATCTACAAAGACATTACTTCTAAATAAGGTTGCATATTGAGGTTCTAACTGATGAGGACACATTATTCAATCAACTGTATTATCCATTATTCGTATTTTGTTCTGATTATTATTTAGGTGTATTCTAATGATACTTTCAATTTCTTTTGAGGAGAACTATTCTACTTTTAACTCATTAAAAAGAGTTAAAACCTTTGTCAGTTTATTTTTGTTAAGAAACATAGAATCACTGAAAAAATTAAAAGAATCAAGCATATAAATAAAAATAGTGTCAATGTAAAAGCAAAAGGGGTGGCCTTCATGATAAAAACCCTGAAGACGGGCTGGATTTATGACTCAGTGGCACAGTACCTTCTTGTTAAGTGTGAGGTCCTAAGTTTGACTCCTGGTACAAATAAATAAATAAACCCTGAAGAAAACAGGTATAAAAGAACCATACCTGAATATGATGAAGGCTATTTAAAACAAAGCAGTAGCCAGTACCATACTAAATAGGGAAAATCTAAAAGAATTTCCCTTAAAATCAGGAACAAGACAAGGATGTCCATTAGCATCTCTTCTATTCAACATAGAACTTGAAACATTAGCTAGAACAATTAAGCAAGAGTAAGAAGTAAAATGGGTACATATAGGAAAGGAAGAACTGAAATTATCATTATTTGCAGATGACATGATAACTCTACATAAAATACCCAAAGTATTCTTAGAATTAATAAACAACTTCAGCAGCATAGAAGATACAAGATCAACATGCAAAAATCATTGGCATTTATGTACACCAATAATGAATGGGATGAGAAGGAAATTATGAAAACAATACAATTACACTATTTTCAAGAAAAATAAAATAATTAGGAGTTAACCTAAGGAAATGAAAGACCTTTACAACAATAACAACAACAACAACAACAGCAGCAGCAGCAATAAAAACTACAGCACTCTGAAGGAGATTGAAGAAAACATCAGAAAATGCAAAGATGCCCCTTACTCCTAGATAGACAGAAACAGTATTGTTAAAATGGCCATACTTCCAAAACTGCTATACAGATTCAATGTAGTCCCAATCAAAATACCAACTACAGATTTTAAAGATCTAGAAAAAAAAATCCTAAAATTCATATGGATCCAGAAAGACCCAGAGTAGCAAATGTAATTTGGGCAATAAAAGCAAAACAGGCAACATAGCAATACTTGACTTCAAGCTATAGTACAAAGCAGTAGTGATGAGAGCAACATGGTACTGGAAAAAAAAGACAAGTGAATCAACTTAAGAGAATGGAGCATACAGAAACTTTTCTAGATATATTTGACTATTTGATCTTTGACAAAAGCACCAAAAGCATATGTTGGGGGAGAGAGAAACTATTCAACAAGAGGCATTGTGAAAACTAGTTATCTGCTTGCAGAAAAATGAAACTGAACCCTTTTCTCTCACCATGCACTAATTTAAAATCAAAATGGATGGAAGATCTAAACTTTAAAGCTGAAACATTGAACCTTTTGGAAGATAAAATTGATAAAATACTTGAAGACATGGGTATAGGAAAAAATTTTCTAAACAGAACCTAAATTGCAAAAGAAGTAGCAGCCAAGAACCAGCAAATGGGATTGTAGCAGACTAAAAACTTTCTGCACAGCAAAATAATCAACAAGCAAAATGAGACAGCCTACAAAATGGGTAAAAATTGTCCAGCTACTCTTCAGACAGAGGACTGATATATACATATATCTATATATTTTTTAATAAAAACACATAAATTTAAAGGCCCAATTACAAAATCTGCAAGAGAAATGAACAGACACTTCACAGAGGAAGAAGTACAAATGGTCAACAACCCATGAAAAAATATTCAGCATCTCTGGCCATTAGAGAAATGAAAATTAACACAATGCACAATTTCATCTTAGTCTGGAAAGAAAGGTAATCATTAGGAAATCAAACAATAACAAAGGCTAATGTCATTGTATAAAAAAGGAACCCTCCTGTACTGTTGTTAGGAATACAAATTACTACAACCATTATGGAAATCAGTATGGACATTTCCCAAAGAACTGAAATAGGAAATTTCATATGACTCAACTGTTCCACTCCTGTCTATCTTCCCCAAGTGTTTAAGTCATCATATTATGTGATACATATATAGCACAACAATTCATAATAGTTAAATCCTGAAAACAACTTATACACCCATCAACAGATGAGTAAGTAAAGAAAATGTGGTACCTATATATAAATGTATACTATAAAGAATGATATATATGAGACATTTGTGGGAAAATGCATGCACCTGAAAAATATAATTTTTAGTGAAATAAACCAGACACACAAGCTTAACTACTACATGATACCTCTCATTTGAGTGAGACAAAATACAAAAAAAGGAAATGAGAAGGGATGAATAGAAAGGGACAAATAGGTGGATCTCTTGCAATAGGAAAGTGATTCAAGGAAACAAGGGGGAGGGGTGAGGAGGCGAGGAAGCAGAAATGGGAAGGATAAAGATGCTCCATGTACAGGAGCCTAATAACCCCAAATAATAACCTAACATGATCTAAGACAAATATTGTCAATGAGAATCTAAAAAGAGATAGGGTAACCAAAGGAGGTGGGAGAAGAAGGAGGGAAGGAAAAGGGAATTTAAAAAAAGAACAAGAAGCAATCTTCTTAAAATATGTAAGTATCCACTTTCGTGATATCTGTGAACTGCATGAATTGCAAACATGTATTCATTAAATTTTTAAAATTATAAAAATTGTGAAAGCAGTGATATGAGATTCTGGGAGACTATAACTACAATTAGAAAAATTAATCAGAGTAGCTATGAAAGCAAAAAGTCTTGGAGAAGGAAAAGTTTGAGATTTCATCACTTTGCTTTACCAAAACTACAAAGTGAGAGATATGAAAGAATTACTCTATAAAAGATCTGTGGAATTACAGTTTATGCCCTTCTTAACCTTCAAGAACAACAGCTTCCATTACACTTTCAACTTCAAAATCTTGAACAATTTTCTTTCATTGAAACTTCAAAGCAAGAACCACAAAAGCAAGAGGATTATGCAATATATACTTCCCAGTCTTCACTGGAAGGAGATGTACAATTGTCATCAAGAAATCTAGCATAGTCTGCAATTTTGTCAGTGTGACTTCCATCATACATACTTTAGAAATGAGGTTAACAACCTTGAAAAAGCAACATCAGTGCAGTAATTCTGCTATTTTCATAGTAGTTCAATGGAACAAAAAGTCAAAACTGATCCTATATCCAACTGAACTTCCATTGTTTTGGACTCCGATGGGAAATACTACAAATAAAACTCTCTGTCTCTCTCTGTCTCTCTCTGTTTCTCTCTCTCTCTCTCTCTCTCTCTCTCTCTCTCTCTCTCTCTCTCTCTTCTCTGTCTCTCAGATTGACAGCCAGTGGTATTTGTTTTTTAAATTGTATTCTATCTTGTGTTAGGAATTAACATTAACTCATGTTATTACCCAATAATTCCCTCAAATGCTCTGTGTCATCTTTCATTAAATATACTGTAATCAAAAAATGTTATAATTGCTTTAGAGAAAGTTAGACAAATAATTGGAACTATAAATTCTGAAAACCATACTCTTTTTTTAAAGAAGAAAAGATAAAATAAAATTTTAAAACAAGGTAATAGGAGAGTAACATATTATAATGCATTGTAATACATTGAGTATTGTTATCTTCAGAGTAGTTACTCAGGGCTTGAGATATAGGCATGATATCTTATCCAAACAATATTAGCACAAACCTTTCTTTTCAATGAACTAAGAGAAACTAGCAGTATATCTATCTTAACTATCTTGTTTATATATATATGTATATATATATTTTTCTTTTCCTTTTCCTTTGCTTCCTTTACCTTTTTCTCATCATTTTCTCTTTTCTTTTGCACCATTTCTTCCCAATACACAATATCTATTGCATATTTTGAGTCCTAAAGAAAATGAATTCCATAAAAAGATACCTGGGCCTGTGAACTGGCTCAAACTATGAATTACATCAGGTGTCATAACTGACACCAAGCCCTTTATTTGTATAAATCCTTAAGAAGGATATTTATCTGTATTAGTTAGCTTCCTGTTACTGTCACAAAATACTTGACTCACTTAGTCTATAAAGAGAAAAGATTTATTTTGTCTCATGATTCTTGAGGTTCTGTCCAAGATCAAGGTTCCATTGCTGTCAGTCTCTGCCAAGGGCAGCACATCATGGTGCAACAAACTGCTTATCTCATGATACAGAAAAGAAAAAAGAGAAAAAGACTAAGATCTCATAATCATCTTCAAGGATGTTAATGGCCTCAGGATTTTCCTTGAAACCCTGCTTCTTTAAATTCTATTACACCTCTAGGAATAGTGCCACTCTAGGAATAGTTTTTAACACATAGACTTTGTGGGAATGTTCAGCATCAAACTATAGCATTCCCTGGATCTTAAAGCTTCATATTCCTCTTGCAATTAAAAATGCAGCCATTTCACCTCCAAAAGTCTCAATGTCAACTTTAATGTAATCATTCAAAAGTTTAAGTCCAAAGTTTCTTTTGAGATTTAACACAAACTTAAATGTAATTCTCCAAAATTAAAATAATTATTTTAAAAGGCACAGTGTACAAATTGCCATTCTGAAATCATTATCTTTTTCAATTTGAGAATAGTTATACTAGCAAAAGTCTGTACCAGGTTTTTATGGCTCAAAACATTCTTCATACTGCTCTGGTTCTGCTGCACATTATTCTCATCATACCTAGTTGTTGCTAGATTAAATGCCACTTTTCTTTCCCACCATTATAGGATTTCATCATTCCCTAAATTTCTCAGTCTTATTTTAATTACACCATGTTCCACTGTCAATTTTTGCTTGAATGGAAAAGACACAATTGCTTCAAAGGAAAATTGATTGAATCATTGTGTGGGTCAAACTGTATCCTACCAAAATATACAATGAAATCTAACTCAAGGCAGCTTGATTGTGATGTTACTGGGAAATAGAGACCTTGTAGAGGTTATCAAGTTAAATTGATGTTATGATTGTGTCTAGATGTCCTACCAAAGCCTCATGTGCTCACATGTGAAACTTTTTGGATGCAACTGAATCATAGCTGTATGATACTGGATCATGGATGTGTGATACTGGATAAGGCCACTAATGGGTTCATGGCTGCCTGTGATGCTGTGAGGCAGAAAGAGGTGGATTAAGGTGAATGTGGTCTAGAGGATGTATTTCTCTCATCCTCCCTTGATTCTGCAGGCCGCTTCCTGACTGCCATGTCATGGACCATTGCCCCTCTGTCACGCCCCTCTGCTTTGCTGCCTCCCTCACCTTAGAGCCAGTTGATTATGGACTGATGCATCCATAACTGTGAGCTAAAATAAGTCTTTCTTTCTTTAACTTGTGAAAGTTGAGTATTTTTGTTCCAGCAACAAGAAAGTAACTAAGACAGATGAGAGTAGACACTAAACTCAGTGACTGGGATTCATTAAAGAGTGAGATGTTTAGAAGTGAAGGGGATTTACTATATAGTAGAATACCTATGTCATTTAGTCTTGAGCTCTAAAGATTTTCAAGCATCCTACTCTATCTTCATGGAAGCACATACTGTACACAAAGCCATGTGAAGATGACCAGAGGTTGGAGTTATGATGCCAAAAACCAAGAAATGCCAAGAAATATGGAAAACCCCAGAAACTAGAAGGGCCAAGAATGATAATTTCTTAAAGACTTCAGAAGGAGCACAGACCTGTTGATGGCTTGATTTTCTAGCTTCCCTCATCATTAAAGAATTGATCTCTGTTTTTTTTAAGCCACCAAGTTTGTGGTAAAGTTACAATGTAGACATGCAAACACATGTGCTCACTAAAACATTTCTCTAAATTTTAACGAAAAGGTAGTTTTCTGAATGCTTTCAGGGAATAAAATTTGGGGTTAAGACAAGAGTTTACACATGGTAAATCCACTCCAACATTCATACCTCCTTAAGCTTCACACACCAAAGATTTTCTGGCATCTCAAATATCTATTTAAAATGAGGTTGTGGCCTCCATTGTATCTTAATTACCATACAAAATGGGATCATTAATCTCTTTAAGTCAAATCAGATCAGGACATTACTTAGACATCCTTATATTCACAGAGAATTCTATCATAACATAAGCAACTGATTAATGATTGCAGAAGACTCTCTAAGACTTCCCATTCATTGTAGGTTAATAAGACTATTATATAAAGCAATGATGTTTAATATTTCTAAACTACTGATAGCTATCTTTTGTTATTCTTCACTACTATAACCAATATGATCTTATCATCTTGGTTGTACAATAGAATTTCAAGGAGTGAAATTCACTTTGCTCAAATATTTATACATTGTTCATCTTCTTACCATTTCCCTTAAAGAAGATAAACAAAGAGAAACCAAACACACCTGGGATTTTGGCAATAAAGTCATGAGGTCAGAGGAGAGAAACATATATTGAAAAAAATGGAAAAATAAAATCTGACTACAGAGTCTTTGATCTGATTTTTGAAAAAAAATGTAAATTTGAAGATACAAATCTAGTTTCTTCTGATGATCCTTAGAGGTGACATGCACCTCTTACACATTATGCATTTGACTTCTTCATTGGAGGAAAAATACAGAAAGAAAATTTCATGATAAAACATTTCCTTAGGTTTACATATTCTTAGCACATCTTGTGTGTATGTGTATGAAGCTAGTGTTTAGCTCTCACAAGTGGAAATTTTTTAAAGAATTCATTCACTAATTATTATTTCCTGAAATCTACTATTCAAGGTGGAGTCATCAGGTACCAAACTGATAACAGTCAAACTTAAATGCTGAATCATTTAGGAGAGCTAAAT
>RJWT010028191.1:0-15289 GCA_004365215.1 Cuniculus paca | reverse complement strand
TCAATAAGTATGACAAGTTGCCAAATACATTTATGTAAGGAACAAATTATATATGTTGCAGGTCAAAAGCTTTATAACAAAGAAAGAAAATAATTGGAATACTAATTGGAAAATTAGTGCTGCTATTTAGCAACAGGAACTTGGCACCTAATCTTTAGGCTATTCTTCGTGTTTAATTTTTAAAATTTCCTACCAGTAAATTTTCCCTCTTTCTCTTTCAAATTTCTCATATTTATCATTACCTTAATTTTCTACCCATTCACTTCTGATTGATCCTTTCATTGACAATAATCTTGCTTTATCATACTTTCTATTGAAATCACTGTGGCTTTCTAATAGGCATATACTTGTTCAATCATTTTTTTTCTAATTGCAACTTTCCATGACAATGACATCATTATCAATTCATTTTTCTAGAAATCTTCTTTTTGACTTCCTGTGGAAGTATTGTATTGATTACCTGTGTACCTACCTAGCTCCTTTATTTACATCTACTTCATAATCTTCTCTTTCTCTGATATGTTAATACTAATGCTTCCCAAGGTTCCACTGCTCAACTATATGCTTTCTGCCAAGATGGTAACAGCTCTCTTTATTTGAACTATCCTCAAGGTATACTCATGATTATGCAATTTATGTCATTTAGCTCATTCCTTTTACCCACTTCTTCAACTGCCTGAAGGAAATCTTTAATATTTATAAACCACATTAACTAGTGTGGATGGCAGTTATCCTTTGCAAAAAAATTGGTTCATTTCAAAAAATTGATTACATGAATTTCAGTGGGCCAGGTTATTGATTCTCATCTAAAGAAGAATCTCAGAAGCTGTTAAAGTATGAAACAGTGGCTCAGCACAAGTAAAACTGGAAAAATTGTTAACATCTAGACAAAAGAAACATCTGTTTTTTGCTACCAGGTGAAAGTATCACAAGACAAAAACAATAGTGCACCTTTCCCATTCTGTTTTCTCAGCAAAATGGCACATCCCTGCCACTAAAACCATTTGGATGACGCAAGGCAGCCAAGGAGAGTCAAATAGCAAACGAGAAAATGCATATTAAGCCACATCCCAGTCTAGTGCTAAAAACCATCTTTTAAAATCTTTTCTGCCCTGGGAATAACATAGACCATGACTTTAATTTTTCTTTTACCCCATTTTGTGTCTCCAAAACCCATGTTGAGATAATGGCCTGAATTGAGTAAGACAGAAAAGTGATAGTGAGAAATGAAGACAGTACCTTAACAAATGCAATTTTTATTTCAAAACAATAAAAATATTGGAATAGCTTTGGAACTAGGTAATCAATGAAGGTTAAAAGAGTTTTGAAATGTATGCTGGGAAAAGTCTACATGGCCCTAAATGGACCATTAAGGAAAATTCTGATGAACGTCTGGAAAGAGAAATAAGATCCATAGAGAAACCTTTAGTCTTCTTAGAGAACATCTAAGTAATCATGAATAAAATGTTGTAGAATTGTGGCCAGTTATAGCCATATTAATGAGATTTCAGATAGAAATAAAGACAATGTTACTGGAAGCAGAAGGAAACCGATCCTTGTTATAAAACAGCAAAGGCCTTGGTAGACTTGGAGTCATGGATTAGTGTTTCACAGAATATAGAATTTATAACTGATGAAATGAGAGATTTAAAGGAAGGAATTTCTAAGCAAAGTATTGAAGGTATATGATGGCTTCTCTTGAATGTTTACACTAAAATAGGAAAGTTAAAAAATGATTTAAAGAGAGTATTCCAGAATTCTAATGATTTAATATTTACTGTTATATGAGTAAAGTAAATTTAAAATTTAAGATTTAATGCTATTTGCTTGATTGATTTTGGTTTTGCTTAGGACTTGTTGCCCATTTTTATGGCCCTGTCTCTCCCTTTTGGAAGGAAAAATATCCTGTGTATGTCCCATTATTATATTTTGGGAGCATATAATGCATTTGATATCATAGGTGTAAGGAAGGCTTGAGTACAATTTGCCTTAGAAGAAATGGTACCTAGAATCATATGATACTAACTTTGATGGTATTTAAATGTCTCTCTAGACTTTAGATTTTGAGTTGATCCTACATGAATTAAGGCTTTGGAGCTGTTGAATTGAGATTAATATATTGGGGGATTCATATTACAATATTATGGTCTGAATGCTTATGCTTCCCTAAATTCCTACATTGAATCTTCTCAATATCAAGGTCTCAGAGGTATAGATGATTTTTTTAGGTCATTTGTTTATAAAAGTAGACTCTTCTTAAATAAAATTAGTTTCATATAACGGATGTCAAAATGTTTTCTTTTGCCCATCATGAATTGACATAGCAATAAAGTACCAACCAGAGAGCAGTACTTCATGAGACAATGTGTCTCCTGGTACCCTAATTTTATACTTTGCAGACTCTAGGATTGTGTGAAATAATTACTATTTTGTTCATAATGTACCCCCTGTGAAAATTAAGTCATATTATCAACCTCAGTGATATGAGAGCCATCTTGGTGATTAGTAAAGCACATTTGTGGGTTTACCTGGGTGAATCATGGAGGCAACTCTGGGTACCATATCTGGGCCCTGGCCCCTTCTTTGCTCATGCTGTTCTCCTGCTCTGCTTTCTGCTTTGCAGCCATTAAGAGCTAAATAACTTTGTTACATCATGCCCTTCTGTCCTGACATTCTTGCATTAGAGCCAGCCAACTAAAGACCGAATCCTCCATACACTTACAAAATTTAATAATGGAACACACATAGAATATCTTTCCATCCAAAAGGGAGAAACAGGAGAGTAAAAATAGTAAATCTTAAGTGATACCAACCTTGATGGAGCAAATAACATTATATCTTAAATCTTAATCTAACTAAACTCACATAATAGTAAATCTTCAATCATTGGAATTCTGGAAAATTCTATCTTTAGCCAAATAAACCTCTCCTTTTAAATTGTGGGTGTCAGGTATTTTCTCCAAGTAATGTGAAAGCTAAGAGAGTAAATTAGTTCCAGTAGTGGAATCATCGCTGTGAATATACTTGACTATGTAGATGAGAAATCTTTGGGATTGGTTTGCTGGAGATTTATGGAAAGATTTGAGCATGTGGTCTAGAGATGCCCTGAATGCCACTGTAGGAAATCTGATGGGCAGTTATGGACAAAGCTCTTAAAACCAGAATAATGTTAGGAACGTGGATAGTAAAGACCAGGCTCATAAGATTTTAGATGGAAACTTTTGTTTAAGAATTGGAGTAGAGACTGAGGGAATTTTATTATGGCAAATAATTGTTTACACTTTGCCCATGACGTGAGACTGCAGCTGTGAAGCAGGTTAAAACAGAGGACTAATTGATCTGGTGGAGAAAATTTCTTTTAAATTAAGCTTATTGATACAATTTAGACATACATGATAATCACATTCATCATAGGGAACTTGTACCTGTACATGATATATCTTAGTTCCTCTTTTTTTGCCCCCTCCCCCTCCCCTTTCTTTAACCCCACTTCCGTTCCATATTTACAAAGCTTTGTTTCTGTTTTATCTTTTTTTTTCTCACTTTTTTCTTTTCCTTTCCAGAAGTAATTGTTCAAGAGAAACAGGCAACTGGTGGGGGCGGGGTTGGGGAAGGAAAATTCAAGGTAGCCCAATAGTAAGGCTGTGGCATGGTACAGCTTGTTGGTTTAGCCAGGTGTTTAATAAGAACTGGAAACAAAACAGAGAAGTTTCTGAAAATTGAATTTTGGTCTGGAAACTTATCATGTTTAAATTTGAGGTGAAAGGATGTGTGGTTGCCAAAATCTAAGGGCAAATAAAAGAAAAACAAGTACTTTGAACTGGGAAGAGAAAGATGCATCAGGGCATCCCAGACATCAGCAAAATCACACCAATTGCAGTCTCAAGGGAGTAAAATTACTGACAAAAAGAGTCCCTGCATCCTCAACTCAAGGAAGATAACCTAGGGAACTGGTTCACTTGAGATTTATTTCATTATACTCAAACATCTAGACCCTCAGAGACTGAGACAGCCATGACCCAGGGAGTCTAGCTACTGCTTGTGTTGTTGACAGACCTTGACATCATTCATATGGTGTTGGTCAAGTATTCTTATGGTTTGAGTCTGGATGTCCCCCCAAAGCCTCATGCAGTCATGGAGGTGGGATTCTAGAGTTTGTCAATGACTCATGGTCCAATGCTGGGATTATGGGTGTGAGTGCTACACCTAAATGGGCATGGCCTACATACAAAATCAGGGCAGAAAGAGTCTTCTCTCCATGCTTCCCTTTTGCTCTTGTTGCTCATGCTGCTTTCCACTGCCATGAGCTGTTGCCCTCTGCCATATGCTACTTTGCCTTAGAGCCAGCTGATTATGAACTGAAACCTCCAGAAACTGTTAGCTAAATAGACCTTTCCTGCCTTAATTTTGTGCATTGGATATTTTGCCTTAGCAATGACAGAAAAATAACCAAGACAGGTATTAAGAATGCAAGGGTTGTTGGATCATGATGGAGTTCACGCACATTTCAAAGTAAGTGTTTAGAGGTCAGGAATTGTGCCCTAACTTCACAGTACGAAGCTATGGAAATGGGGAATAAGTTGCACAGGACATCTCAGGAAATCAGAGGTGCTAGGAACATGGAGCATCTGCTGAGGAAAGCTACAGGCAGTTGAGCCAGCCCAAAAGAAAGACTATGGGGACTGTAACCAGAGAGGTCATTGGAGTGGGGCCACCCAAGCCCTTTGGAATTCATGTCATGTCACCAAGTGCCCCAGATGCTTGTCGTGGGGCTGTAATTCTTAATGCTTGCTCTACTGCTTCTTGGTCTTGCTCTCATCCAATTTGTTTTCTCCTGTTCTTCCCATTTGGAATGGGAATGTTTACCATTTACCGCATTATCTGTGATTATGTCCTTGATTTTTTCAGTTTTATAGGAGTTCACAACTAAGAGTTTAACTTGAGTCTCAAGGAGACTTTGGAATTAAACTTTTGAGCAATTGAGGACTATTGAGACTTTAGGAAAGGTTTTAATGCATTTTTGTTTTGGATAGATACATCACACGAGATAGAATTATGACCTCTTATGGCTGGGGATCTAGCTCAGTGGCCTAAGCACCTGCCTGGCAAGCATGAGGTCATGAGTTCAATCCTTGGTGCCACAAAAAAAAAGAAAAAAGAATTATGACCTCTTGTTTCTTTGGCAGTACATATGTTTTAAAGAGCTGTATTTGGGTATCAAGTTGAGAAGAGGAGAGATGTAGTAATTTAGCTGGATTGTTGGACTGATTGGCTTGAGAGCTATCTAGGGAATTGTTAAAGCACAATTTTGGGTATATAAAGGAGAGTTATGGATGCATGTCTTTGAGTGGGACTACATCTTGTACCTGACCCATTCTTTGATTGTGCTGTTCCCCTACTCTACTTCCTGGCCACTGTGAACTAAGCAGCTTTGCTCCACCATGATGTTCCTGCCTTAGAGCCTGCCAGGCATGGTTGAAGTGCTCAGAAACCTTGAGTCAAATTATCTCTTCATCCTTTATGTTGTGGATGTTAGAGAGTTTTTCCCAGAAGGTGAAAAGCAAAAAATAGACTTGTTCATAATACTTTCTTATTGATGCTTTATCAGACTAGTACACTTCTTATAGTTTATTCTTTAAATAAAGACTAGATGATATTTTAAAAATATAGATCATATCGCACATAATGTCTGCTTTGTAACCTAATTTTTTTAAAATTTGGGCTAAAACTCATGTACTTAATGTGAATTTAAATGATCTTAATATATAGATATTTTACTGCAATGACACCAACTGCAAATGGCAATAATTACAAGATCCAGATGTGTCACCCAACCTGCAATAGGTATTCTATGATTAATAAATTAGTATTTATTAATTAGATAACCAAGGAATCAACATTTGCTTATTATTGCATAAGAGCCTAGTTATACACATATGCTAATACAGAAAAAAACACTAATGAAGGATTTATTTTCATATGAGTACCTTTTCTTTGTTCTAATACACATGCCAGAACATTAAACAGTCATTCATTTATTGTTTATCTTTATAAATATCACATACTTATATCCAAACTTGCACAACTTAAGGCTAGTTCACTTGAAAATTGAAAAGTAAAAACTTTTGTGAATATGGTGGTCTATGTTATGGAAGAGAAGTCTCATTTATGCAACAAAATTTTAATGCTATACAGAAACTCTCTCTCCTCATCATTGTATTATCAGTGCTTACAATATACAGAACACTTAATAAGTGACCAAAGTATGATATTGAAAAAGTGGCTTTAAAGATATCATTAACTTTTACATGGACATCAAATGATTTCTTATGCAATGACAGCTTTTTTCCTCCTCCAATTTGGGCTTAGTGACTCCTGGATTTCAGTATTTCAGGTATGGATACAAATTATTTTGTTGGAAAGAAACATTTTAACTGTGTTTATTATTGTTCTTCAAAATTTAAGTCTTTAAATTATTTTTGTTTTTCAAATATTTTATAGAGATGCTGAGTTCTTTGAAGATAGGAATCATGTGAAATAAAACTGATAGCAGCTGTATATTCTGTACATATTTTCTGCCAGTTCCCAAGCTATCAACTTTAAATATATATAAAATCTCTTTATAAATGTTGGGCTGATTCACTTATCCATGTTCCATCATTTCTCAAGGGAACCAAATTAATATCCTGTCAATATCAGCCTCACTTTCTTCTCTAGTCCCATTATAGTTTATTACTTACAAGAAAGTGAAAAGTATTTTAAGTGGAAATTAAACTGTAGCACAATCTCCTGCACAAACATTCTAAAGGGTTTCCTTAAATTTCTAATAAGACAACTAGTCTTACCTTAATCTTGAATGACCTCAATCCCTAGATTTCTAAGGAAGTTCAAACCATACTACCCATTTTTCATTTTATGATCTTTAATAAATTTTCTAACTTTCTGAACATTGTTGATCCTGGTGGTTTCTGCAAGATCTCCCCATGACTGAATATATAATATCATTTCAATCAATAAGACCTTCCTGGACCAAAAATTTTGTCAATAAACTCAGCCCCCCCATCAATTTCTACTACCATCTCGTGTTGTATTTTTTTCAATTTATCATTTTCCAGTAATTTTTGTTTTTGTTATTTCCTCACTTACCTCTACAATGTAAATGTATCGTATCTTGATTAGAGTAGTAATACCTTGCTAATGTCATAGTCATAATTTTATCATAAGTAACTAGAAAAAAAGCTGGCTTAGCGTAGGTATCTAAAAATATACTTTTATTATCTGTTTGGTTTCATCTTTCAGTGTGTTCATAAATTTACTTCACAATTCTTGGAGAGGCAGTATTACAAAGGGCTCACTTGTGGGTGCTGTAGACTGGAAACAAATGGATTTTACACGTTACTGTGTGATTTCAATTAATTTAAACTTCTGGGTTGATTTCTTCTTTGTTAAACTATGATTTTCATAGTGCATCTTTATTGACTTAAATGTTGCCAGCAGTCTCTAAGGTACAGAGTTTGTGTCTCATGAGTATCCTAAAGTTTTACTTTTGTAGGTGAGACGTTTCCAGCAAGGTGATGGCACAATTGACTTGTCACTCCCCCTGGTGAAATTGCCTCAGCAGGGAGATTGAGAAGGCACACTAGATCCTATATATCTCATTTCTCTCTTGCCATCTCCACTAGTTAAATGACAGGTTCGCTGCTACTGCTTGTTTCTCATTTTTTGCTACAAAATAGAGTAGTAAGAAGATAATCGAAAGTGAGAAAAAAGGGTATCAAGCCCTTGTTCATGAGAAACCCTGTGAAAAAGGCCAAGTATGACACCACTTCTAATATAATTTGAAGAATTTTAGAGCCTCATTGTTTAAACACTAGTTTCCTCTCAGTCTCAGTCTTTATTTTAAATACCAGTTTGCTATTGAAGTTCCTTCACACCAATGAAATTCAGCACAAAGAACATTTTTAATGAAATACATATAGACTAGACAATTTTGGTGATTAATGGCTTATTCACGACACAAAAGTGCTGGTATGTGTCTTAAAAATATACATTGAAAAAGGAAATAAAAATGTTAATTACTCAAATTTAATGAGCAAACATTGTATACTTATGCTGAAATAGTATGGCTTAACCCTTAAATATGTACTATTATTTGATGTTAAGTGGAATTCTTTAAAAAAAATTAGATCATTCAAGTTAAGCCTAACAAGTTTAAGGGAAAATTCAAACAAAATAAGATAGATGTATTTTCTGTAGTACAGGAGAAAAAATTGAGGCAGGGAAAATTCAGTATTTGACCAAGGGAATGCAGTTAAAAAACAGTGAAGCTGAGTTCCAAAGAAAACCACTGAAGAGAACAGCTTTAATCACTGAACATACCACCATTTGACATGTAAAATATAAGAACAAGTCAAGAATATAGCGCACGCATGCACAATGGCAGAGCATGACATAGGGAGATAAGAGATACTCAAAGAAAGAAAGGAAGCCAAGCAAAAGATGTAAATACTAAGCATTTTGGGTTTTTTTCTGGAAAATCTCTCCCATCTAAGCTAAAGCATATTGTTATGGTTTGTATACACAGGGCCTCCCACAAGCCTCATGTAGTGAAGGAAGCAGCTGAATCTAGCCTTTGTGACTGACTACTTGTCTAGTGCTGGGATTGGTGGTGTGAGTTCTACACCCACCCAGGGGTGGAGCCGACATACACTGTAAGGTCGGAATGGGGGCCTGTTTTTCCTTTTTGCTGGGTTCGCTCTTGTCGCTTTCAGCTGCCATGAAGGGGTGCCCCTCAGCCACGCACCCTGCCTTGGAGCCAGCTGAGTATGGACTGAAACCTCCAAAACTGTAAGAAATAAACCTCTGCTTACTTCACTTCAGGCATCAGGTATTTTGTCTCAACAACGAGAAAAAAGTAACCAAGACACACATATTATAATGATAAACACTATTCATACCAAAGTATATCTCAAACTTTCCTCCTCTCTATATGAATTTTAGTCTGTAAGAAAAGTAGTTACGTATACAATGGTATACAGTAGGGCTGCAGCATGCATACTAAATATTCAGTCTTGTCTTTATATATTTTAATTGTAGGGTTACTGATTTATGAAAATAACTTTCCTATTGAAAATATTTGCTGCTGTTTGGTCTTTTTACTATGATTTTTTTTCTTTAAATTTTTGAATTTTAAAGAGTATGCTAAAATTTTATTTAAATGTTTAATAAGTATGATAAAACATTCATATTTGTTACACAAATAAAAAAATTTCCTAATTTTTTAAAATTAGAAATTGAGAAAATTCCAGTCTAAAAATAAAACAAAAAATGTATGTATGTATGTATGTAAACATTCACATGTACATGTTCCAAAACTGTCTAAGAAAACAATTTTATGGATTTATCTATAACCTATTTCAAGTATGATTTTTTAGAGCTTCTAATGGGTTATACAATATGACAACAAATGCTCTTATGAAAATTAATGATTGTATTGTTGCAATGTTAGCCAAATTTATACCCTATTACAATATTTCCACATCATAAAAAATTGCAAGCTTCTCATTTATACTCATGAATTCATTCTAAAGTGAAATGGATTGGATAATTCTTGCCTTTCAACAATTTATTTCTCCTATGTTTTATTACTTATTCCAAACTGCATATTTGTATTTTCTTCTTTTCTCAAACACATCCTTGCACATTTTGAGCATTAATGATTGGTATATATTTTCAGGCAGGGTTAATATGATTTTTTACTCAATTCTCTCTCTCTCTCTCTCTCTCTCTCTCTCTCTCTCTCTCTCTCTCTCTCACCCATTCTTCTGCTCCCATATTTCCTTCTCCCTTTGATTTTGGTAATGATGTAGCCCACAATTTTTTGATGAACTGAGATTAAATGTTTTATGAATTTATTCCTATATGTCTCCCAGAAGACTCATGTGTTGATGACTTGATCCTTAATACAACTATGCTCAGGTTAATGGATCATGATGGCACTAACCCCATAAGTGAGTCATTGATGAGTTCATAGCAGAATGGACTATTAGGAGGTGTGGTCTAGTTGGAGAAATTAGGTCTCTGGGGAGATGTCTTTGAAGGGTATTTTATTTACCTTCACCACCAGCACCAGAGTTTCTGGCTGCCATGAAGTAAGCAGATTTGCTTCACCATATCCTCTCACTGTGTGGGGCCAAGCAACCTGGGACTGAAACCTTTGAAAGCATGAGCCAAAATAAAATTCCTCTCCCAAGCTGGTATTCTCAAGTATTTTGTCACAGAAAAAGGGAGCTAACACGAAACGAAAAACTATTCAGATCATTATTTAATGAGATGGAAAATTGTGTAGATCATTACATCATTTTAGTTTATGATTTACGTTTAGTAGTAATGCAACGTGCTGTTACAAAAGAAGGGTTTTGATATGAATGTGCATGTGTTTATCTATATTATATTTTTATCTGAGCAATTTTAAAATTCAGTCATGAGAAAACAAAATGAAGTTTTTAATGCCTGTAATTAATGAGTTAAATCAAATGCAAAATTAAGGTATTTTTATTAATTCATTAGTTAATTTCAGCACCAAACTTGTGTAAGGTATTACTGTAAGTAATTTCTATCGGATGTTAATGCCCAAAAATTTTGCTGTGGCCAAATACATGTATCAATAATTATAGCTGATCAGTAGCTCAGCTATAAATTTAAGCTGTATTGTTCATCCAAAATTTTGTCACCAACTACTTATCTGGATCACATAAAAATTTGTTCACAGTTCTTTATACACTGATCTACATGTGCTAAATTTTAGGATCTCAAAATTCAGGATGACAGTTACCATGTGGTTAAAGAACGAAAATTAATTTTTAGGGAGGCCCAAGCCATTTGTAACTGAGAAGGTAAGTCTAAAGCCAAATGTAAATGAGTTTTGGATAGTCAGTGTTTCTGGATAATTTTTCCCTTGGCAAGAAGAATGAAACTTTGGCTGCACAATCCTATAAAAGGTGAATAGAGATATGAAATAACCCCATTTACATGAAGACCCCAGAAACAGCAATGCTTATGTTTTTCTAAATTGTTAATTTTAGCTCCCATATAAATGTCAGAGTGCCAGTAAGTAAGGTAGAGCTGCTCTTCCAATGATGTCCAAGGGCTTTATATACAGTGTTAACATTTGCATAAAACCGGATTTTTTGTGCTTTATGTTTCCAAATCAATTTAGCTTTGTGTGCTAATATTTTACTAGAGCCCTGCAGATAAAGAAGCATGCAGGTCAGCCATGTGTGCTGCTAAATCCCCAAAGGAAACCTCCACTAAAAACCAAAAGATTGACACCAGACAAGATTAGCAAAAGAATTAGTCATGCACAATCAACTGTGTTAAAAAAAACTGCTTTTCCTGTTTTTCATGAAAAGGCTGTCAGGGTGGAGTGTTAAAGCTTCCAGTGTGTATCATTATATCCTTCTGAGTTTACCATTGTTTTCTGCAACATGGATTTATTGGAAACAACTATTATCGCCACTTTAAATGTTGCTAATGAGGTGGATAAGTAACCATACTCTGTTCTATCTAATTCCAGACATAAAACCAAAGACTTTTTTTCCCAAGAGTTTACTCTCCTCTATCTGGATCATAAGAGACATAATCTCCAGTTTCTCGAATGCTATATAATGGTTTGAAATTCCCAAACCAAGCAACCAAGAAGCAAAAATATTCAAGCAGTAAATCCTTCCCCTAATGGGTTTAATAACTAAGATCGTTGATTAAAACATAGAAAGAATATTCTACCAAATAACAGAGATCATTAAAATTCAACTTCTGGGAAAATAAAAATTTGTTCACAGTGCTTTATATACTGCTTTACATTTGCTAAATTTTAGAAGCTCAGAAGAACTATTACTAAAATATAAAAACTTTAAAATAAATATTGCTTAAATAGTTCTTATACGCTGAATATAGATTACTTAGGAAGATTATATTTGGTTTTTACTATTAAAAATAAGTAGGGAATATAAAAAGGGATATCATATAATTCTTTTATATTCAGTGCATCACTTTCCCTTCTGGGGTATGCATCTGGAAAGTAAATTGTTTCAGCTGAATTTCTTATACCAATTACATGCTTTTATCTTCTGGAGTTATTATATTCCTTTCTTCTTTAAATCTGTAGGAACATAGCTAAATTCATACATGTAGGTTTTATTAGTTTCACTGAATAAATGTACTATAGAAACACTCAGATACTTGTATCTTTGTTTTTCACAAGTCTATTTTCTGGAAGAGGAAGTGAGGTCAGAGAGGTTAATAAATGTGTGCCTATTACACCAGGAATATGGGAAAACATCTGTATTTAGATAAATAGTGTAGACAATGTGTGCCAGATGGGAGAATGTCTCCCCTAAGAAAGATTCAAGAATGATATTCTTAGGAACCAATGAATTTTGTTACTACATGGCAAAAGAAAATTAAAGTTGAAGATGCAATTTAGGTTGCTAATCAGCTGATGCAATTAAGAGGGAAATAGGTTGCTCATCAGATAATGAGGAGATCACCTTGCATTTTTCCAACAGGCTCATTCTAATCATATGAATCCCTAAAAATGGAAGAAGAAGCAGAAAGAAAAATCAGATATAATACTTTGGACTTTAAAGATAAAAGACAGGGGCAAAGAGCCAAGGAGTTTAGGTAACCTCTAGATGCTGGAAGAGTTTAAGGTACAGATTTTTACCTCTAAACTCCAAAAAGTAATGTAACCCTGCCAACACTGTGATTCTAGTGTACTTCAGTCTGTGCCAGATCTCTGATCTATAAAACTGTAAGATAATCAAGTTCTGTTGTTTTGAGACACTAGTGCTGTGGTGGTTTGCTGAAGTAGCAATATAAAATCAATACAAAAAAAAACTAATGTGATTTAGTTTTTTCTAAATTACTTTGGAATCTCAATATCATCTGAAAGTGGGGAGTTAGGAAATAAGGCAAAAAAGATTTGGCATACCCTAAATAAATGTTATTTCGAGCCTAGTGAATGGGTCCTGAGGAATTTGAGCTCTACCCATCAGAGCACAAGACCCCAGTGCCATAGTTCAGGGGTGCATCCCAGCTAACCACCTGGGTTTCAGGGTTCAGAATTTCACCCAGCCAGGAGCAAGACTCTGGCACCATATGCCGGTGGTGCACCTAGGCTAGCCACATGGTCAAGAGGCTCTCAACTCCTTGCAGTCAAGTGCAAGGCCCCAATGGCACCACACTCTGGGGACGCATCCAGGCTAACCATCTGGGTCCCAGAGGTTCTGAACTCCACCCAGCCAGGCGCAAGGCCCTGGTGACACACTCTGGGTGTGTGACCCTGCTAGCTGCATGGAGGATCTGAGCTCTGCCCAGCCCAGTGTCTCAGTGCAACCCAGCACAATCCATCAAGGGAATGCCCAGCTAGCCTCACAGGTCACAGAACACAAGGCTCCAGCACTGTAGTTCAGGGGTGTGCCAGGCTAGCCACTGGGATATTGGAGGTTTGAGGCTCTGATCAGCGCAGCATACCAGTGGAATCCATCATGGGTTCCAGGCCACCACATGGGCTCCAGAGAAAAATGATGAAACAAAAGAGCAAGCTGCAGTCTAAGTCCTCCAGCGCATGAGAACAAACCCAGGAGACACTGAAATGCTTAAATAAATGCAAAGGAATTGAAATAATCCCATGCATATTATCTGATCATAGTGCAATAAAATTGGAAATTAATGACAAAAAAACTCACAAGAACCCTGTAAACACATGAAAATTAAATAACACTCTCTTAAACAACCAATGAGTCACAGAAAAAACCAAACAATATCGACAATTGAATTAAAATGCAAATTAAACTTACTGGGACCTGTAGGATACAATGAAAGCAGTCCTCAGAGGGAAATTTATAGCGGTAAACTCCCACATCAGGAAAATGGAACAAACACAAATAAGCAACCTAATGCTGCACCTCAAACATTTAGAAAAAGAAGAGCAAGTAATACCCAAAGCCCAAAGAAGGGAGGAAATTATAAAGATCAGAGCAGAAATTAACGCAATTGAAACTAAGAAAACAATACTAGGAATTAATGAATCGAAGAGTTGATTCTTTGAAAGAATAAATAAAATTGATAAACCACTAGCTAACCTTATCAAAAAGAGAAAAAAAAATAAACTCAAATCCATGCAATAAGAAATAAAAAGGGTGAAATCACTACAGACCTGGAGGAAATGCAGAAGATCATCAATACCTACTTCAAAAACCTTTATTCTTATAGGTTTGATAACACAGAAGAAATAGACAGATTCCTAGAAATATGAATTACCAATGCTGATTCAAGATGATGTAAAACTGGGGAATAATCCAATTTCAGTTAATGAAATTGAAAATGTAATTAAAAACTTACCAACAAGGAAAAGCCCAGGTCCTGATGGATTCACTGCTGAATTCTATAAGAAATTGAGGGAAGATTTAATTCCAACACTCCTCAAACTCTTCAAGGAAATTGAAAGGGAAGCAAGTCTCCCTAACTCATTCCTGAAAGCAAGTATTACCCTAACACCAAAGCCAGAGAAAATCCAAACCAAAAAAGAGAATTATAGGCCAATCTCCCTAATGTACACAGATGCAAAAATCCTCAATAAAATACTGGCAAATAGAATGCAACAAATCATCAAGAAGATTATACACCATGATCAAATGGGATTCATCCCAGGAATGCAGGAGTGGTTCAATATAAGCAAATCAATAAATGTAATACACCATATCAACAGAGCCAACAAGAATCACATGATCATCTCAATAGATGAAGGTAAAACTTTTGACAAAATCCAACACTCATTCATGAATTAAAAACCCTACAGAAAATTGAAATAGATGGACTTTACCTCAATCTGATAAAAGCCATCTATGACAAACCAACAGCCAGTATCACATTAAATGGTCAAAAACTGAAAGCTTTCACTCTAAAATCGGTATCAAGACAAGGATGTCCATTATTCAATATAATGCTGGAAACATTAACCAGAGCAATTAGACAAGAGACAGAAATAAAAGGAATAAGGATAGGAAAGGAAGAAGTTAAATTATCACTATTTGCAGATGACATAATACTATACATAGAAGACCCACAAAACTCCATAGAAAGACTTCTGGATGTCATAACCAAATTCAGTAATGTAGCTGAATACAAAGTCAGTACTCAGAAATAAATAGCATTCCTGTACACAAATGACAGACTCACTGAGAGAGAAATAAGAGAAACCACACCCTTCACAATAGCATCCAAAAAA
>RJWT010028190.1:0-15294 GCA_004365215.1 Cuniculus paca | reverse complement strand
CCTCTGCTTCACCCTGAACAGCTACGAAGAGAACGAACCACCAGCAAACAGTACAGACTTTCACCATTCCAACCTGAGCCATAAAATAGCACATGCCCTTGTCTAAGATCTACTGCTGAAAAATGCAAAGTTTCAGCAGCCCAGGCCATTTTCTGTGTTTGTTTATTCAACCAGCCCCACTTAAAGTAGCCAAACTATAGGGATAAGAAAGAAGTTTAGAAAAAAAGGACAGATACACACACATATACAACATACGGTTTCCGAGGAGAGTGAGGGCTCCATGCTTGTGAGGGAGGAGCAGGAGGAGGAGAAGGAATATGCCGGAGAACCCTTGGGTTTCGCCCAGATTTGAACATGCTGTACTGTGGCATGAGGTCAGCAGAGACGGCTCCAGCCCTGCGAGGTTGAATTCTGCCCTGACGAAGCAGTTCACTGTAATATGAAGCAAGAGGACCAGGGCATGCTGGCAGCTATACAAAATGCTGTTCTAGAAAGTAATGGCAATTCCAAACAAGGGATCTGTGCTGTCACATGAGATGATCTCCAGCCCAGTTAAGCAATGAGCACCAAAAATACATTCAGTCCCAAACACATTACTCTCAAAATATTAAAAGGTAGGAAAGAACTTTCTCCTTGAGCCTCTTTTGTGTCTGCAGAAAATGAACAGGAAATAGAACCATTGGTTAACTTGATTTTGTGTCTGATTCTGCACCGACAGGAGGCGGGGCCGGCCTCTGCTTCAGGACACTGTGAGCTAGCAGAGAGGCCCCATGCCTCCTCTGCGACTGTGAAACAGGCAGAATACTCTGAAAATACTTGGTGATGGATGGATACCAGAACTGAAAATGTAGAATAGAACTTCATTTTTTCACATGTACCCAAAATGCAAACATCATGTCCATCTTTTCTTTTTATTTCACCAAGAATGTATGTAAGTATGCCCTTAGAAATACTTCCTCAAAATGAGAAACACCAGAAAAAACCTGAAGTAGGAAAGGAAGCCACCATGATACAGAATTTCTGTCAGGAGAAAATGGGACAATACAGATACTTTTTTACATTTTATAGTCTCTTTTTCATGACAAAAGTTCTATTCTAGATTAACAGTAACTAACAGCTTTTTAACAAGTAAAATTCAGCGAAAACAGGAGTGAATACAGGATAATAAAGATAAACAGTGACAGGAAGGTAAATCTAACAAGTTCAATAGTTTAGTGCTACTACAGATTGAATGAAGTTGGTATTTTACTTTTTATTGGTTGATTGGTTTTTTTCTTTTTTCAGTGCTGGGGATCAAATTCAGGGCCTGGTATACGCTAGGCTAGTGCTCTACCACTGAGCTGTACTCTCAGCCCTAGTAGTTAGCACTTTAAATAAACTAAAGACCTACCCTAAGTCAGAATGTTACTTAAAAAACACAACACAACACAACACAAAACAAAAGCAATCTTGTTACTTACATGGAAAACCCAAACACACAGGTATGCCATACAAAGCTACTGATGGTTAGATCAGCCTACTCTCTCCATTTTATCTCTTCCACAAGAGCACTCCACTCTGTTCCAGGCATTTCACACTCATTACCACCATTTTACAGGCAGAGACAAAGAGTAGCAGAAAGGTTAGGAATCTGTCCAGAGTTACCTGGCTAGGATACAGCCACACAGCGAAGTGAGTCCTGAATCAGCAGTTACCTTCTACATAGTTATGTTCATGTGGGCATCTCTGAGAAGTCAGTGGAGACAGAGGGCAAGAGAGAGGAAACTGCTAGTGTCTAAGAGCAGCTATGTGGAGGAAGAGGCAGGAGGATCCCTGCGTTTGTTCCAAATGCCCCATAATCTACTTCATGAAAGGTAGATCTTTGCTAAGTTTTTCTTCAGAGGGCCCTCTGAATTGAAGACGGAGTAACACTGATATGTCCAATTGTCATAGAGTATTTTAGTTTTTCAAGGATTTTAAAGCTCTGCTGTTAGTACAACATTTAATGCTATATATGCATATACATTTAGAACATATAATTTTAGAACTGCTACAGTTTGGGACTATATCTCTGCTTTGATATTAATATAAGACACCCCAGTTTTCTTATTAGTGTTTCATGGTATATAACCTTTGATCCTTATAATTTACTTGTATCACTGTATTTGATGTTTTTCTTTTACAAACAGAATCAAGTTTTTTTTTTTTGTAAGTTCATTCTGACATCCTGAGTTGAAGTTCTGAGCTGAGGTTCCACCCCTCAGCATATAAAAAATGCAATTTCACTTCCTTCTGGCCTTCGCTATGTCTGATGAGAAATCTGTAGCTATCTGAATGGTTGTTCCACAGCAAGTAGGGTATAGCAACATTTTCTTTTCAAATCCAACTGTCCTTATTTTTATTTATTTATTTTTCCTTGTACTGGGATTAAACCCAAGACTTTGGCTCTGAGCTGTATACCAAGCCCTTTATTATTATTTTTTTTTTAATTTTGAGACAGGGTCCTGCTAAATTGCTAAATTGCCCAGGATGGGCTTGAACTTGTGATCCAACTGCCTCAGCCTCCCAGAGAGCTAGGATTACTGGTGTATGCCACCATATCCAGCTCTGTCTTTAGTTTTGATGTTAATATAATTTTAATTATAATGTGCCTGATTGTAGCTTTTTGTCTTTATCCTATTTATGGTTTTGAATTTATAGATTTATATCTTTTTGCCAAATTCTGGAAGATTCCAGGCACTGCTTCTTCAAATCCATTATTACTACCAGTCCCTATGCTCTCCTGCAAGTACTTTCCCCAGTACTGTATTTTCTAGTCCTCTCCTACTGTCTAGTTGGAAAGTCAGGCCTATATTTACTTTATTTTTTACCACACAATTTCCATGCCAGTACCTAGAGGCCAGGAGCTGAAGGAGCTGATGATCAGAGAGTGAGTCTCTGCCCTGCTAGTCTCCAGTCTATTGTTATCATGGGATTTCTTGAGTTTCAGAGTAAAAGAACAGAGAAAAGAAGGAGAAAAAGCAAAGAAGCAAAGCAGAGATATAACAGTCCCAAACTGTAGCAGTCCTAAAATTGTTTGTATATGCATGTATAGCATTAAATGTCGTACTAACAGCAGAGCTTTAAAATCCTTGAAAAACCGAAATACTCCATGACAAGGAGAAAAAACAAAGTTTCCCCTTCTCTTTTCATTCCTGAGCCAGAACTAAGGGCTTCTCTTACAGCTCTCTAGCCACAATCACGCCCACTTTTGGGTTTCAAGGCTGTGCTGAGCTCAGGCCTAGAAACACTAGAGCCAGGAAGAATGACAAAGTCAACCCTAGATCAGTAGTACCTCAAACTCTGCTTTCTCAACCCACCTTCTATAATGTACTTTCAGAGTCCTCAAACAGTTGCTCTGGGCCAGCTGTTACAGCTGAACTCAGCAAGAGAGGCAGGGTGAGGTATGCTTGCCCCCCATACCATGACTGGAATCTGAAGCATGCTGCTAAGTTCAGAGTTGGCTAGCTGCACAGCAATAGACACCTGGGATACAATCTAACTCCAGTAGCTGTGGGCACAAAATAACACATTTTTATACTCTTTATGTAGCAAAGTCACCAGATAATTACAAGAGAGTTGCTACTACTTCAGTGGTGGGCTATTTTCTTTCTTCCCTTGGCTCCTAAGAAGCAGATTCAGTTTCAGCATGGAAACTTCTTACTTAGTGGATGTGGGCCTTTCTCTGTTGTCAGTTACGATTTGTCAGTAAAGGCTCTTATATCTCACTCCTCCGTGTCCTGACTGATCACCAGCCAGAAGAGCTAAGAGAATCATGCAAGACAACTGGAATGACAAGGATGAATTTAGAAAGTGAAAATGCCCAATGAAGAAAAATGTTCTCTAAGTTATTCTTGTATAGAATTCCAAGAAGATTTATTATGCTCTTGAACACAGAGTATTTCACCAGCAAACTACATTTCATTCAGCATAGTCTACCAATCTGCATAATTAAATGCTGATTTTTCCTCAGGGAAAAATCTGAGATGTCAGCCAGCACAACTGGCTTTCATAAGCTTTGCCCAACATACTGAAATCTCTGTGAAGAAGCTAACAGGGAAGATACCATTTTGCACCTACTGACAGGAAAAAAATTTGAAGTATTTGTAAAGTTGGGTCAACAGAAACTTTCAGGCACTAGCAATGAGAAATGAAATTGGCACGGACATCCTGGATAGCATTTTGGCAGTATCTGACTAACCCAAGATGAATGTACAGTACAACCCAGTAACTCCATCCTTAGGTGTATACACTAGAGACACTCTTGTGTGCTTGCAGGAGTCATGTTCAAAGGTATTCATCATAGAAGTATTAACAAGACACTGGAAACAATCGATCCAGCCCCAATATAAGAATCAATTTATAACTGTGGTATAATCCTAACAGTTAAAATAAATAGGTCAGAATTATATGTATCAACATAAGTAAATTTCAACAGCATGATGTTTGAAAAATAGTTACAGAAAGTAAGTGCATATACACAGATTTATATAAAATCTAAAACCATGTAGAACAAGAATACTGTATAGTGCTTATGGACACGTGCTGTCATACGTTGCACAGTGGAACTCTGGTCAACAAGCTTCTGCACGTATAATGGTGGTAAAAAGTCTCACTACACATGGGTTCATGGTGATGCTGGTGTACACACATCTATTGCACTGCCAGTTCTATAAATCTATAGCACAGGGCTGAAGATATAGCTCAGTGGCAGAGTGTTTGCCTAGTATGCCAGGCCTTGGGTTCAATTTTCAGTACCCGCCCAAAGTACTGCCCATACAATTACATTTGGTGCATAATAGTTGATAATAAGAGGGTATGTTTCTCACTCGTTCATGAACTTACTATATTCTGTATCATCAGGGTGTACTTCTTTCCTTTTTGAAAAATCAACTGTCAACCAGCCTCAGGCAGTTCCTTCAGGAGGACCCCAGAGGAAGACACTGTCTCCCCAGGAAGTGATGGCTCCAGAGTGTTATTGCCCTTGCAGACATCCCAGGAGACAGGACGATGAAGGAGAAGACAATAACACTGATGATCCTGACCTTGTGTGGGCCTAGGCTAGTATTTGTATTTGTATCTCAGTTTTTAATAAAAAAGTTAAAAAAAATTTTAATAGAAAAATGCTTATAGGATAAGGATATAAAGAAAATATTTTTGTCCATCTACAAAATGTTTGTGTTTTCACATTTGACTTGAAAGAAAATTCATAGACTGAAGGTTGAAAGAGACAAGACAATGTTTCATGTGACGGGAACCCAGAAAAAAGCATGGAACCTTGCCCATTAACCGCAAAATGGATAAGAAAGATATGGTTATTTTCATACAATGGAAAGCTACTCAGCTATAAAGAAGGATAATCTTAAGGCTCTTATAGGTAAATGAATGCAACCTGAGATCATGCTCATGATGAAATGGTTTGGACTCACATGGGTGAACACTGTGTTGTCTCCCTAGTATAAAAAAACTGAAGGAGTCAGTGGGATCCAAAATGTACAATAGATATTGTGAAGGTACAGGGAAGGTGGTGGCCATTGTTAATTTCCTATTACCTTGTTTTGAAGTCCTGTATTGCTTTGTTTTGTTTGGTTTTATTCTGTTTTGTTTTGTTAGATTCTATTATGTCTGATGGTATGGGCAGCTATTTTGAAGATAATGATATATATTATGGTAGCCATTGTTGATTTCTTATTATCTTGTTTTGAAGTCCTGTATCGCTCTCATTGTTTTGTTTTGATTGGTTTTACTCTGTTTCATTTTGTTTGGTTTTATTCTCTTTAAAATAAAATTTTAAAGAAGATATCTGTTTTAAGCTCTTATTACAAAATAATAACCAAAAAAATCTTTAAAGTTTCTAAGTAAAACAAGCCATGATGAGTTAATTTATCACTGAAGAAAACTTTTTTTTTTTTTTTGTACCGGGATTGAACTCACAACCTCACGCTTGCCAGGCAGGTACTTACACCGTTGAGCTAAAACCCTGGCCAAGAAAACTCTTATATATAATTTCCTGTAGCCTGAGTACAAAGTGCTTGCAGTCTGCAGCACTGTACAGAATGGGCTGCCTTCGTTTTCACCCACTTACTCACAGACTTGCCCTGCACATGTCCAGCCCCAAACAGGCTATTATTTATCTTTCACAGATGATTCCAATGCTAGGCATACCTATCTGTGTTTGATACAGTTAGATACACAGACACCACTGTGTTACACTGGTCATAGCACTCAGCATGCTGCCCAGGCCTGCAGCCCAGAAGTGCAGGCTGTCCTACACTGTCCAGATTCGGGTAACATGAAGGTGTTCATTCAACAATAAAATTTCATTTCTTAAGAAAGCATCCTTGTCTGGAAGTGATGCATGATTTACAACTGTAATACAGCTAGATGAGTAAGTATGTGCCAACGAAAAATTCTACAAAGTTCAGGATAGTCGTCTCTAGAGAAGGGAGTCAAATGGAGGCATGGTACACAAAAATAACTATCTGAAGCTAGTACAGCAAAACACTAAGTTTGAAAAAGCTTGGTGTTAATGTTATTTTCTCTATTCTGTTCGTTTAAAGTATTTTGTAATACAAAGCATTATAAGAACATATATACCACATACATAGCTAAACGTCAACTGATTAATGAATATTAATGTTCTGGCAATGCATTAGCTAAACACACACATACATACAGCTAAACCACTAAAAGTGAATTACATATGATACTCCACACTTCTGTGATCTAAGTGCTGGTGACCCATCCCCTCTCCCTCAACTCACATGTTGGAAACTAATACCCAATGTTTTAGTATTAAGAGCCTCTGGTGTAATCCTAGCACTCCAGGATTACAGGTTTGAACCCAGCCTGGAAAATGTGACTTACCTAGACTCTGGCTCAAAAAGAAAAGGGCCTTGGGGCATTAAGCTTTTGGTAAGTGATTAAGTAAAAACCCTCACAAGTAGGATTAGTGCCTTAGGAGAAGAGGCTCCAGGAGCTATTCTGTTCACTTTGCATGTGTGAATGCCTGCAGCAAGAAGGCAGGTGCTGTCCAGGAGGAACAGGCCCTTAGACACCAAGTCTGCTCATTTTGTCTTTGGACTTCCCAGTCTTCAGAACTGTATGAAATAAATCTCTGTTGCTTATAACCGATATAAGGCATTTTATTATAGCAGCTCTACCAACTAAGACAAACACCAAAACACTCATACTTCAGTATGTAACTCCAAAGCATAAGGCCATCTTCCTAAGTGACAACAATACCCTTATCACACTTCACAAATTTATCATAGCACTTGACTTTTCTGGTAACCAAAGCAAAAATGGAGACCTGATAATTTTATTAGATTTTCATTAGCCATTAAAAAAGCACTTAATTTGTCAGCACATGTAACTGGAGAATAAGTCTGTTATATAGACTTGTGTATAAGAAAAAAATAACAGAATCTTTTTTATCCCTAGTGCTTGGGGATGGAAGCCAGGGCATTGCACACATGAGGGAAGCACTCTATCACTGAGCTATACCCCAGTCCAATTGAAAATTTTAACAATGACTTTATAAAAGGTAGCATTACATCTTTCATAGACGATTTTTTTTTTTTTTTTTTTTTTTAGTTTTTTCAGACAGGGTCTCACTATGTAGTTCAGGCTGGTCCTGAATTCATTATATATTGCAGGCTGGCCTTCGATTCATAGCAATTGAATTCCTGCCATTTGGGATGGAGCCACTGGATGTGTGAGCCCTATGATGCAGGTAAAGAAAAAACAAACACAAAAACAAAAACAAAAACAAAAACAAAAACAAAAACGAAGTTCCAGAATTCTACTAATGCTGTATGTTTGAAAAGGTTCATCTAGGCCCAGGATGGACATTATTAGGACACTGCGGCCTGGAGTGGATCTTTGTATTTATCATGCAACTTTGCACACAGTGTTCACTTTTCTCAACTCAACTGTACTTTCTTTGTAATTTCAGCCCTGCTATTTCTAAGAAGCAGAGTGATGTACATGACACACAGCTCAGGTCACCACGATCTCAGTATACACTAGCTAGCTGCCTTCCTTCCCACACTTCTATCTCACATTCATTCTCCTAGACACCAGTCACCAAGGAGTTCCAGAAGACATTCAGAGGGTGCTCATCAGAATTGGAGTGCAAAGTCCTTTGCTCTCTGCACCAGCTGACGACATCTCCAGCAGCTAATCTCCATCCAAGAGAAGCATGTCCACTGCCTGACAGCTTGGTAGCCATAGTGGTGGCAGAAGAGTGACAAAGGTTGAACTTTGCACTTGTTTGTCAAAAAGGCAACAGCACCGGGTAGGTCAGGGAATAAAACTCTTTTCTGCTGTTCTTGCACATGCTCTTTTTCTGGTATGACTACTGGCTTACATTCCCAACAATTTTCCAGCTCGTGAGAATTCTCAGCTTGTCCACAGGAAGTAGAGCATGCAAGTACCGTTGCACACTGTATACTGTATTGAATTATCCTAAGTACCCATAAATACCTACAATTATGTATTAAGTAAAACAAAAGTAAAAATACCAATAAAAATTACTTTCAGGCTGGATCAGTTTAAAAAATGAAAATAAGCGAGGCATAGTGGCACACACCTGTGATCCCAGCATTCTGAGAAGCTGAGGCAGAAGAATAAGTTTCAGTCCAGCCTAAGTAATTCAGTGACTCAGCAAGACTCTGTCTCAAAATTAAAAACAAAACTAAAACTAAACACACACACAAACACACACACACACCCAGAGAAAGAGAAGCTAGGGATATACTTACTGTGAAAGTGCTTCATTGCCTGTACCACAAACAAAACGAAATAAAATGAAGAGTGCAAGGTGTTCAGAGACCAGAGCTTCATTATAAAGCATTCAAAGAAGGCATAGCTCCAAGACTTTCGGCAACCCAGCCCAAAACCTTCCTCAGCAGGCTGAATGGGTCTTCAAGGAGCATAGACTATGAGAAATAATCTTCAGAGAAGCCTCTTTATAGCAAAGCCACGTCCACCCTTCTCCACTAGCTGTCCTCTTCAGCCTCCTACACTTATCTCTGCTTCACACTGTGAGTGCTTTACTTCCTTGCTGGTATTTCTCTTCTCTCCCATATCGGATAAAAGTCTCCAGGGTTCCAGCACATAATGGACAAAGCAGTCTGTCACTGTCTTCCCAGAACCTATCTCTTCTGGGACAGTCGAGGGGTACCCTCTGACCTTATGAACAGAGGGCACTGTTTCATGCACCCCTGCAATCATCATTCTCATGACTCATTACCCTTTTGGGAATGAAGTCTCAAAACTTTCATGTGTCTAATAATTTTGAGCTCACCACTAATACCCCATTTCCCTCCTAGTCCTCTGCCCACAGAGTCATGGTGGTATAAAAAAACCAGGCAGAACAGTATTGGGGTCACTGCTCTACTGGTTACTAACAAGACAATGTCCATAGCCACTGAACCCTGGCTTCTTTACCATCAAACAGGGTTACCAAAGAACAAAGTTGGTTCCACCTACTTCACACCAAGTGCAAAATGGACAAAAGACTCAAATGTCTTAAACTAAAACTCTACTGAGTGAAAGAATAGTCTGTATGATGTCATTTTGTCTATCTATATGAAATCCTGGCACAAGAAAAGTAAGGACTTCTGGGAAAAGCTAAAGGGGGACATTCTGCTCCATATATTGACTGGGGTTTGCATTTCATACAAGTTTGCATCTGTCAGAGACTCAGTGAACATACAGTTAAGATCTGTATATTCCTTTGTATGTAAATGAATGTTATATCAAAAGAAAAACAACTGTAAATAGATATCAAAGCTGTTTAGGAGAGGTACACTGATGCCTATGGTGTTCTTTGCAATGTGTTAAAAATTAAAATAGATTAAAGGATGAGTACAAAGACCTGCATGGTTATGTGTTAAAGACAAATAGATTAAAATGTTACTGTGAGAGCCTAAAAAAATTCTTAGAGGAAAACATAGATTTTAAAGCTTTTTTAATTTTGATGAAGCAACAGTTTCTAAGGTATGACACTAAAGGACGAGCGAAAAACTGCCCAAATTAAAAACATGTTTCCAGGCATGGTGGTGCATGTCTGTAATCCCAGCACTTGGGAGACTGAGGCAGGAAGATCACTGTGAGTTCAAGGTCAATCTGGGCTACATAGTGAACTCAAGCCCAGCTTGGAATACACAGTGAGACCCTGTCTCAAAAACAAAAAACAAAATACCCCATATGTGGTAAAGGACAATACTTAAGAAAATGAAAAGTCAATTACAGAATGGGAAAAAAAACCTTGCAAATATATACCTAAGAGACTTCTACAAAAGATAAAGAACTGTCACAAGTCAATATTAAAACAATGACCCAATTAAAAAACAGACAAAGGATCTGAGTAGATACTTTTCCTGAGAAGATACATACATGGTCAATAAACACAGTGAAGATGATCAATATCATTTTTAGCTCTTAAGGAACTAGAAATCAAGAGCATGTATGCGGCTCCAGCACCAGGAGAAAAATATCAAACTATCAAAACTGATGCCATTTCACACCCACTAGGAAGTTTGCAGTAAATTTTTTTTTTTTAAAGACAGACAAGGGTTGGGGATTTAGCTCAGTGGCCTAAGCGCCTGCCCCGTGGTGGTGCACGCTTGTAATCCCAGCACTCAAGGAGGCTGAGGCTGGAGGATCATTGTGAGTTCAAGACCAGCCTGGGCTACAAAGTGAGCGCATGGCCAGCCTGAACTACATAACGAAACCCTGTCTCAAAAAGACAAAAAAAACCCCAAAAACCAAAAAAACCCCAAAAAACAAAAAAGACAGACAGTAAGAGTTGGTGAGAATGTGGAGAAGTTAGAATTCAGTATAGTGTGCATGGATATATGAACTGGTACAGCCCCTTTGGAAGGTCCTCTACCAGTTCCTCAAATGACTGGAGAGTCCCTATGATCCAACAACTCTGTTCCCACAAAAACATCCAAGAGAAACAAAAGTATATTTTTCTTTATTTAAAGAAGCAAAACAGAAAAAAGGAAATGATATTATCTATCTTGTATGTATATACATACATACAAAAACCATATTTCTACATAAAAACCAATATCCATGGATTCACAGCAGCATTATGCATAATATCCAAAGAGTAGAAAAAACTTAGTGTCCATCAATTGATAAACAGATGGAGTATCACACAGCTACATAATATATATAGTAGTAGGAAGGAAAGAAACACACTACAACATAGCTGAAGCATGAAAGCTGTGCCACGTGGCAGAACCCAGTCACAAAGGATCACATACTGTACGATTCCATTTGCAGAAAATGTCCAGAACAAGCAAATCCAGAGACAAAAGCAATATGAGTAATTGTCTATGGATAGGAGGAGACAGTGATGCCTAAGGGATATGGGGTTTGTTTGTGGTAATAAAAGTGTTTTACGGAAATGCAAATCAAAGCTACACTGGATCTCACCTCAACCTAGTCAGAATTGCAGGAACACAGAAAAAAACAGACAGGTGAGAGTGCAGGGTGTGGGAGGGTAGGAAAACTCTTGCACTGCTGGTGGAAATGTAAGTGAGGAGTCATTTCCTCAAAACATTAAGAATAGAGTTACTATTGGATCCAGCTGTACCACTCCTTGGTATATACCAAAAGCAATAAAAGCCACCACACCACAGGGACACCTGATACCCTTGTCTTCTACTGCACAATTCACAATAGCCAAGATACGGAATCAGCCTAGATGCTCTCAACAGATGAATGGATAAAGAAAGTGTGGTATGTATACACAAAGGAGCATTATTTGGCCACAAGTAAAAACGAAATTCTGTCATTTGCAAGAAAATGGACAGATCTGGAGACCATCATGTCGAGTGAAACAGGTCAGACTCAGAAAGACAAATACTAAATGTTTTCTCTAACATGTGGAGTCTAAAAAAGACAAGAAAGTAGAATGGAGACTGACAGAAAGGGAATGAGGGAGAGAAAGGGAAATAAGGGCAGATAATGGGGGAATGGATGAAGCAAAATACAGTATACACTTCGAACCCCCAATGGGAAGCAAGGTGTGGGGGGGGAGGCGATAAGGATACCTATGTGTGTGTATAAGTGATCAAAAGGGTGATGTACATGTGTCTGTGAAAATGATCAAAGTATGTCATGTGCGTGTACAAGTCTGCCAAAATGAACCCCACTAATCTGTATAACCAATAAATACGAAAAATGTTCTAAAATTGATTGGTGATGGTTGCAAAACTGGTGAATATACTAAAAGCCTGCATTGTAGGCAAATTATACTTCCAAAAGCTGTTGTTTATTAAAAAGTCATTCCTCTAGGAAATACTTTCTAACAGGACTTAATTCTTTCAGCCTTCCCAACTTTTTTTTTAGTACTGGGCACAGAACCCTGGGCCTTCACCCTGAGTTGTACCCCAAGCCCTTTTTTGTTTTTTAATATTAGAGACAGGGTCTCATTAAGTTGCTCAGGCTGTTCTTGAACTTGTAATCTTCCTGCCTCAGCCTTACAGAGTGCCAGGATTCCAAGCTTGTACCACCAGGCTCAGCTTCATTCCAACTCATCAGATTAATACAGATTCAGTGCATAGCTGTACTTGGTTAGGGGCAGGGTGGCACTTACTTAGAAAAGAGTCCTAGCCTAGGAGTGAAGAAAACATATTCAATGCCAGTTTGGGCATTAATTACTCCCACAGACAAGTCTCACCAAACCCAGGTGTCCTCATGATTGATGTTTCTTAAGAAAAGATTCTTAGCTGAATTAAGACTCACAAAAATGTTCTTGAAACCTGTACCAATTTGAACTTAATGACCAACTGAGAATTCCAGGAAGATTGGGATAAGGAAGGAAGTAGACATTCTTTAAAAGACTTTTGCCAGGTGTGGTCATATATGCCTGCAATCTGAGTACTTGGGAGGCTGAGGCAGGAGGATTGCCCTGAGTTTGAGACCAGCCTGGATTACATAATGAGTTCAAGGCCAGCCTGGACTGCACATAACAACAACAAAAACCCCCAAACAAACAAAAGACTTCTACAGAAAGTGTTACCGTGCTCCCTTGGTGTCTGTGGTGGTGAGTCCATGGGAGGTGGTAGGCACTGCTCCTCTATGTGCCTGTGTCAAGGATTCAGGACAAAAAGTCAAAGCATGAAGTGAGAAGATGAGTATAGTCGTGTTACATAAAGTCAAGGGCAAGCACGTGGGAACAAAACCAGAATTAGAAATACTTATGCAACTACTACGTACCATGGATTCTCTGGGATAAAGAAAGCTCTCTTCATCATAAACAATTTACTACTATTTCCAGTACAACCACCACTGCCAATGACCACCAGAAGAATAGCAATCATTCACGTGCTGGGCCTTCTTCACATGACTTCATTTACTCCTCACAGTACTCTGCAACTTCTCACTGGTGTCCTTCTTAAAGATGAGAAAACTAAGGCTAAGAGAAAGTAAGTTGGGTGCTTACATCCTAATGTACCACTCAACTGAAAGGTCCTCAGAGTTCAGCTGACCTCAAATGCAAAACCAAACCCCAAGGGTGTGGCTTTTTTGTAACCTCTTACCCTGAAGGGAGGTCACAATCTTGCTAGTTCCATAAACACACTGTGATGGAAGCCCAGCAGAACTGGTGGCTTGTGTGTCACTGCGCAACAGTCACAGGGCATCAACCCCAAAGCTTGGCCTCCCCCACTCTTCTATGTCTTCCTGTGCATCCAGGAACTCATCCATGATGAACTTGAAAGTCCAATTACCACTGCCCTCCAAAGTCTGTAAACCAAGGAACTTAACTATATGTATGTTATAGTCAGCGTGTAAAAACTGGCAAACAGGCCAATTCAGGTATCTGCAAAGTGCCCTTTTTTTGCTAAAGTAAAAAAACCTTGGGCTGGGGGTATAGCTCTACTTACCTAGCATATGTGAGGCCTTGGGTTTGACCCCAGTACTCTAACCCAGTTTTACTGTTAGCTTTAAAAATAAATTTAATTGATGGTCACAGGCATTCTTCAGTTCATTTTAGAGACTCTAAGAAAACCTTAAAACTTACAACTTGTTTGCTATTTAATAACTAATTATACAATTTGATTTAAAAAAATTACTTTCAATGTTTCATAAAATGCAAAACAAAGCTTTTTTTCTCCATTTCAGTAAATTTCATTTGCCAGGTTATACTTATTTTAAAAAACAATTTTGTGAAAAGCATCCAAAATTATAGCTACACCAAAGAATATGACTTTAAAAGAATCTCTTTAAAATCATACACGATTTTAGATGAGTTAATTTTGACTACTGTTCTGTTCTGTGTATCAAGTTAGATGCAAAATGGATGTGTATGATGCTATTATAACACTATGAACTCACAGTATTCCCTTGTAATCATACATTGAAAAGGACTGTAGGTATTTAAATTCAAAGCAATTCTAGGGGACAAAGCAGTAGAGTGGCAAACAAGTTGGTTTGTTGTAAAGAGTTTTTAGAGAATCAAGCATTTTTAAGTTTATCTTTATCACTTTCTAAAGAAAGAAGTGTATATGTACCTGTTCCTGTTATTATCAAGGTTTGCAATCGTACATGCTCAGTATCTAATCCCATCATATTCTTTATGGGGAAAGAGTTTTACACGTATTTAGTAGAAGCCTTCTAGCAATCCTATCACCCTCAACTTAAAATGAAGCAGACAGGATTAGGAACTTGTTCCATGTAACAGATCTGACAGATAACACAGATAATTCAAATCTATAAAGCTTAACTGTGCTTTTAAGTACTGTGAGAATTTTGTTTTCCTTCAGAGTACACTCAGAATCTTATTATTCCATAGAAGGGAAAATCTACTTTTCATGAAGTTCAAGAGACCTCAGTGTTATACAATGTAGAGAATAACGTTTCTTGGAAAATGCAATGTGTTAATCATGTCTAAGAAAATCAAGCTACATTTCCAGGTACCAGCTACCATTGCTGGAGGCAGCATAATCTAGTAAGAAGATTCTTTAATTCAGGAGTACAAAAAACAAACCAAACAAAAACAAAGAGAAAAATGCATTTCAGTTGCAAACATGTTTCCAGTTTTGAACTCACTCTTCTCTTCGGCCTGTGTGCTGCGATCAGGAAACATTTTGTTGTCATGTCCTCGCCACTCTTTCCCTTCTCCTGTGAACGCACAGTCACCAGAGTCACTGTGGAGCCCAGAGTACGGGCCCAGCCCACAATAGACTTGGTGTTGCTAAGCCAGCTGTTCCCACGGGCACCCTACTACACCCACAGTGATGATGCTACCAG
>RJWT010028189.1:0-15296 GCA_004365215.1 Cuniculus paca | reverse complement strand
AAGAACCACATGGTCATCTCAATAGATGCAGAAAAAGCTTTTGATAAAGTCCAACACTCTTTCATGATAAGAACCCTACAGAAAATTGGAATAGATGGCCTTTACCTCAATCTGATAAAAGCCATCTATGACAAACCAACAGCCAGTATCACATTAAATGGTCAAAAACTGAAAGCTTTCACTCTAAAATAGGGAACAAGACAAGGATGTCCACTTTCACCACTCCTATTCAATATAGTGCTGGAAACATTAGCCAGAGCAATTAGACAGGAGACAGAAATAAAAGGAATAAGAATAGGAAAGGAAGAAGTTAAGTTATCGCTATTTGCAGATGACATGATACTCTACATAGAAGACCCACAAAACTTCATAGAAAGACTCCTGGATATCATAACCAAATTCAGTAATGTAGCTGGATACAAATACTTAGAAATCAGTTGCATTCCTGTAAACAAAAAACAAACGCACTGAGAGAAAAAAGAGAAAATACACCCTTTACCATAGCAACCAAAAAAATGAAATACTTAGGAATCAACCTAACAAAGGAAGCAAAAGATCTACTCAATGAAAATTACAGTACTCTGAAAAAAGAAATCAAAGAGGATCTCAGAAAATGGAAAGGCATTCCATGCTCGTGGATAGGAAGAACAAACATTGTGAAAATTGCCATTCTCCTTAAATTATTATACCAATTTAATGCAATTCCCATCGAATACCATTGGAATACCTCACAGATCTAGAGAAATCATTCTTAAAATTCATCTGGAACTAGAAAAGACCTAGAATAGCAAAGGCACTTCTGGGCAGCAAGGGCAGGACAGGAGGCATAACAATCCCAGACTTGAAAGTATACTGCAAAGCTACTGTAATCAAATCAGAATGGTACTTGAATCAAAACAGACCTGAGGAAAAATGTAATAGATTTGAAGATACAATCTCAAGTACAAACACACTCAGCCACCTTATCTTTCACAAAGGGGCCAAACATGTTCAGTGGAAGAAAGATAGCCTCTTTAATAAATGATGCTGGAAATACTGGATTGCCATATGCCAAAAACTAAAATTAGACCCAAGCCTATCACCGTACACTAAACTAAAGTCAAAATGAATCAAAGATCTAAATATAAAAATAGAAACACTAAATCTGCTGGAAAACAAAGTAGGTAGAAATCTTGAAAACATAGGTGTAGTAGGAGAATTCATGAGCAAAGATCAAACTGCACAGGAAACACTTCCCAGAATCAACAATTGGGATCTTGTCTTGTTAAAAAGTTTTGCATGGCAAAAGAAATCTCCAACAGAGTGAAAAGAAAACCCAAAAACTGGGAAAAAATTCTAGTCAACTGCCCCTCAGACAAAGGCCTTCTATCTAGAACATACAAAGAATTAAAAAATATCAGGCCCTTGAAATTCAAAGACCCAATCCAGAAATGGGTATCTGAGATGAAAACACACTTCTCAGCTGAACAAATATGAATGGCAAATAAATACATGACAAAATGTTCAGGATTATTGGTCACTAGAGAAATGCAAATTATGACAACTCTGAGATTTCATCTCACTCCAGAGAGAATGGCCAAGATCGAGAAACCCACCAACAATAAATGCTGGAGAGTCTGTGGGGAAAAAGGAACCCTTCTCCACTGTTGGTGGGAGTGCAGACTGGTGCAACCATTGTCAAGGTCAGTGTGAAGGTTTCTCAAAAAGCTAGGACTGCAAGTCCCATTTGACCCAGCTATTGCACTTCTGAGCATATTCCCAGAAGAAGTGAAATCATCTTACCACAGTGATGTATGTGTACCCATGTCTATAGCATCACAATTTGTAATAGCCAAATCTTGGAAACAACCCAAATGCCCATCAATTGAGGAATGGATAAGAAAGGTGTGGTACTTTTATGAAATGGAGTACTATTCTGCTATAAAAATTTATCACCTTGAGGCTTTTATAGGTAAATGGATGCGACTTGAGACCATACTCATAAGTGAAATAAACCAAACACACATGTGTAAACACCACATTGTCTCCCTAGTTTAAGAAACTGAAAGACTCAATAAGATGGAAAATTCTTGATAAATATGGAAAAAAGGTTCTGAAGTCCAACTGTGCTTTTATTCTTTGATTTGATTGGTTTAAGTCCATTTCCTCCAAGTTGATTGCAATGTGTGAGAAAATAGGAGCAGCTCTTTTGAAAAATGGGACACTATGGTCGCCATCATTGGTTTCTGGTTGGCCAACTTGATTGCCTGCAGTTTTCTTTTGTTTTATCTGGTTTTGTATTGCTGTGTTTTGTTTGAGTTTATTGTCTGTAAATGTATGAACAACCATTTTGAGGAAAGCAAGAGACACTGGGGTAACCATAGTTAATCTCCTGAATTTTGAAGACCTGTGTAGCTTTCTGTGTTCTGTTTTGAAATGCTGTGTTGTGTTTGACTCTATTCTGTGTTCTTTTGCTTTATTTTGTTCTGGTTTATTTAGTTTTGTTCTATTCTCTTTAAAATAAAAAAATACACTATTACTACTTGGGAATGAAAAATAAAAATCTATATTTTATAACTATGTCTTAATTACTTATCTCACATTTTTTAGACAAAATACTCCACTCCCAAAATTAAGGGAAGAAAGTTTCATTTAGCTCCCAGTTTGTGATGGTTTCAGTCTGTAATCAGCTGACTTCAAGGTAGGGTGGTATGACAAAGAGGCAACAGTTCAAGGGAGCAGAACACATGAAATGCAGCAAGAATGAAAGTGGAAGGGAGCAAATATCTTTTCATTCCTTATATTGTAAGCAGGCTACTCACCCACACCATCTCCATGGTCTCTTGATCAGGTTCAGAACGTTTACAAAGTAAGTACCATGGTCCCCTGGTGAGTTGCTTAAACTTTTCAAGTTGACACAATGAATCAACCATAGCAATGCAATTCTTTGTTTTTTTTTTTCCAGCACCAGGGATTGAACTCACGACCTTGTGCTTGCCAGGCAGATGCTTAGACTGTGAGCTAGATCCCCAGCCCTCTTTTTGAGACAGGGTCTCACTATGCCATTCAGGCTGACCTTGGGCTCACTTTGTAGCCCGGGCTGGTCTCAAACTCACAATGATCCACCTGTCTCAGCCTCCCGAGTGCTGGCATTACAGGCATGAGCCAACATGCCCAGCTAGCAATGCAAGTCTTGTGAACTTAGCAACCAGAAACTTAACTTTCTTTTCTTTTTTCTTTTCTTTTCTTTTCTTTTCTTTTCTTTTCTTTTCTTTTCTCTTTTCTTTTCTTTTCTTTTCTATTCTCTTCTCTTTTCTCTTTTCTTTCCTTTTCTTTATTTTTTAATTATTTTTCCTTATTTTGAAAAGAATACAATGAGACAAAATAATACAGAGTATAGACAATCACAACAAAACATTGAATATGGCACATGATTTCTAAACAGGGTAAAAAGCAATCAATAAAGGCTACCATAATGCCTCTTATCATCTGCAATATAATTGCCCATACCATCAGGAATAAATAAAATCAAACAAAATACAACAAAATAAAACCTGTAAAAATCAAAACCAAAACAAAACAAAGCAGAACAATGTAAGCAATACAAAACTTCAAGATACTAGTAAAACAGCAGTGGCTACTAAAATGCTTCTTGCTATCATCAGAATAGTTGTCTACACCTTCAGAGATAATACAATTAAACAACACAGAATAGAGCAAAATCAACCAAAACAAACAATGAAAGCAATAGAAGGTTTCTGAACAAGATAATTGGGCATCCTCGATGGTTGCTATTATATATTTTGTTATCTTTGAAATAGCCGTTCATGCCATCAAGTATAATAAAATCAAATAAATCAGAATAAAACATAACTAATCAGAACAATGAAAACAATATGAGTTTCAAATCATGATAATAGATTAAGAGTGGCCACTTACTTCTTTTTTGAGATAATTCCTCCCCTTTGTCTTTTCCAATATGTATTGTGAACTTTGGATCCTACTAACTCCTTTAGTTTGTTATACTAGGGAGACAACACGAAATTCACCGGTGTGACTCTGAACCATTTCATTCATGAGCATGATCTCAACTTACCTCTATCCACCTACAAGAGCCTTGAGGATATTTTCCTTTAGAGCTGACTAGGTTTCCACCATATAAAATGCCACGTTTTTTTTTTTTCTTTTTCTTTTTTATTTTAAGTTTTAAATTTTTTTATTTTAAAGAGAATAGAACAAAACAAAACAAAACAAAACAGAATAGAGTCAAACACAAGAGAGCATTTCAGAACAGAACACTGCAAGCAATATAGGTCTTCAAAACATAACAATAGGAGATTGACAATGGTTACCCTAGTGTCTCTTGCCTTCTATGAATTGGTTTTTTGTACATTAAAAGGTAATAAATTCAAACAAACAAAATAATATAAAACCAGATAAAACAAACAGTGAAACCATTACAGGCCTTCAAATCAGACAACAACAAACCAACAATGGCTACATTAATGTCCCCTGTTTTCTTCAAAAGAGCTGTTACTATCTTCTTATATATTGTTATCAAATTGTATAAAAGACACTTAATGAAATCAAAGAATAAAAGCATAATTGGACTTCAGAATCTTTCCCCCATATTTATTAGCAGTTTTGTATCATCTTGACTCTTTCAGTTTCTTACACTAGGGAGATGATGTGGTGTTTACACATGTGACTTTGGTTTATTTCACTTATGAGTATGCTTTCAAGTCACATTCGCTTACCTACAAAAGCCTCAATGTGATCATTCTTTATAGCTGAATAGTACTCCATTGTATGAAAGTACCACATCTTTTTTATCCATTCCTCAATTGATGGGCATTTGGGTTGTTTCCAAGATTTGCCTATTACAAATTGTACTCCTATAAACATGGGTGCACATATATCACTGTGGTATGATGATTTCCCTTCCTCTGGGAATATGCCCAGAAGCAGAATAGCTTGGTCAAATGGGATTTCCAATCCTAGCTTTTTGAGAAACGTCCAAATTGATTTCCATGGTGGCTGCAACAGTCTACATTCCCAACAACAGTGATGAAGGGTTCCTTTTTCCCCACAGCTTCTCCAGCATTTGTTGTTGATGGTTTTCTTGATCCTGGCCATTCTTTCTGCAGTGAGATGAAATCTCAGAGTTGTTTTAATTTGCATTTCTCTAATGATCTATGATACTGAACATTTTTTCATGTATTTATTTGCCATTCGTATTTCTTCAGCTGAGAAGTGTGTTTTCATCTCAGATGCCCATTTCTGGTTTGGGTCTTTGAATTTCGAGGGCCTGATGTTTTTTAATTCTTTATATGTTCTAGATAGAAGACCTTTGTCTGAAGGGCAGTTGACTAAAATTTCTTCCCAATTTGTGGATTTTTCTTTTCACTCTTTTGGAGATTTTTTTTGACATGCAAGAACTTTTTAACATGACGAGAATCCATTTGTTCAATCTGAGAAGTTTTTCCCATGCAGTTTGACTATTGTTCATGAATTCTCTACCTACCCCTATGTATTCAACATTTCTACCTGCTTTGTTTTCCAGCAGACTTAGTGTTTGTGTTTTAATATTTAGATCTTTGATCCATTTTGACTATAGTTAAGTGCATGGTGATAGGCTTGGGTCTATTTTTAGTTTTTGGCAAGTGGAAAGCCAGTTTTTCCAGCATCATTTATTAATGAGACTATCTTCCAGTGAACATATTTGGTCCCTTTGTCAAAGATAAGGTGGCTGAGTGTGTTTGTTCTTGGGGTTGTATCTTCTAATCTTTTCCATTGATCCTCAGGTCTGCTTTTATTCCAATACCATGCTGATTTTATTATGGTAGTTTGTACTATAATTTCAAGGCTGGGATTGTGATTCCTCCTGTCCTGCCCTTGCTGCCCAGAATTGCTTTTGCTATTCAAGGTCTTTTCTGGTTCCAGATGAATTTTAAGAATGATTTCTCTAGATCTGTGAGGTATGCTAATGGTATTTGGATGGGAATTGCATTAATTCTGTATAATAATTTTAGGAGAATGGCCATTTTCACAATGTTTGTTCTTACTATCCATGAGCATGGAATGGGAGGCTGAGGCAGGAGGATCATTGGTAGTTCAAGACTGGCCTGGGCTATTAAGTCAGCTCAAGGCCAGCCTGAACTCCATAGAAAAAAATTTGTCTCAAAAAGACAAAATAATAATAATAATAATAATAATAATAATAATAATATCACCAATAACTGCTGTACTATAGACTTTTAGAACTGATTTCTTCTGCCTAAGTAGATATGTGCACCCTTAAACACTAGTTCCAAACTGCCTTAGTTGCTGCTAACCACAGTTCTCCTCTAATTTTCTTTGAGATGAAATGTTCAAACTCCACTGATGAGGTAAATCATGTGGTATTTATCTTACTGTACCTGATTTGCTTAAAATAGCAAAATGTTCCTCAGGTTCATGCATATGGTTTGTAATGGTTGATGTATTGAGAAGTTTAGAAGTTTAAGTCACTCAGTAGGGGGCCGGGGTCCTCACTTTGTAAGCATCCTGAGCCTGTGCAACAGGAGGGCATGCAGATGGTGTGGGTTGGCAGCCTGCTTACAATATAAGGGAGAAAAAGAGACTTGCTCCCCCTGCTTTTTCTCTTGCTGCTTTTGTTGTCTTCTGCCACCTTGAACAGTTGTTCCTGTGCCATGTCACCCTGCCTTGGAGTCAGCTGACTATGGACATCCACAAACTGAGAGCTAAATAAACCTTCCTGTCTTCATTTTCAGTGTCAGATATTATGTTCCAGCAACAAGAGAAATTTAACTAAGACAGAATTTGGTATCAGAGAAGTGGAGTCATTGCTGTGACTATAACTGATCATGTGGTTCAAGAGTCTTCTGGAATGGTTTCTGGGAAAAGTTTGGAAAGGTTTGGAGATGTTGCCTAAAAGAGTAGTGCTGGAAAGCTTTAGGCTGCTCTGTGTGGGGAGATTCTGGTCAGAGCTCAGAAGACCAGAAGGCTGATGGAAATCCTGCTGATAAAGTCCAGGTTTGGGAGGTTTCTGCTGGGACGAAGGACAACATTTGTTGATGGACTCCAAACCATGTGTGTTATGGCATTGCAGAGAGTTCTGTCTGCATTTTGCTCCTGTCCAGAGACTTTGCCTGAGACTGAGATTAAGGGAAATGGACTAAGTAATCTGGCAGAAGAAATTTCAAGGTAGTCAAAAGTTAAGGTTGTGATATGGCTATTGTTGGGGGCTTTTAGCCAGATTAAATTGAGAATCAAGAGCAGGATCATTTGAAGTGTGCATGTGACCAGAAAGGAAGTTCCAATAAAGCTGTGGAATACAAAGATAAGAGCTGCAGTGATCACCATTGTTGAGAAGGAACAGGAGAATGGAAATGATGGCCTGAGGACATCACAAGAAGCAGCAAGTCTCCATCATTTGCAGCCTCAAAACTGCAAAAGTAAATAATATCCAGAGATATTATGTTCTTGAAAAAGAGTGAGCTGATTATTTTCACCACAAAAATAGCTACTGAAAAATTCATGTGTTAATATTTTGAGTTTAACCATTGCAAAATATAAAATACTTCTAGATTTCATATTGCATGCATTATATATGCAGCATTTTGTTTACTAATGTAAATCAATACACAAGTTAATTTGAAAACTAAAAATAATAAACTTAAAAGAAATGACTTCTACTTTGTCATAATGGTACAGACCCAAAATGGCTTCTAAAATCTCCAAAGATTGTTAAAAAAATATGACAGCATATAGTTCCTGGACTGATTCTTCATTGAGACAAGCCTTTCCTTGGGGGACAGTTTATGATTGTGAAAGTAAAACAATAATAATCAAGTTTTTCCTTTGAAGAGATGACTCCATCTCCCTTTTCCAGTGCTTACACAAACACAAAAATTGATTGAATACTTTCTGTTTTGCTGTCTTCTTTGTACCCAAAGGGAGATGAATTGTTTGGAGAGTGAAGAAAACAGAACAATTTATTTAATGAGGAGTTCTGAGACTTTAGAAAATTTAGCAATATTCCTGGAACCTCCCATCCACAATTCTCTGATCTCAGTTTACATAAAATCCCAAATTATCTTCCCAGGGACAAACTGTGGTGAAGATAAAGCTTCAATAACTACCTTCAAAGAGTGTAATTGTATCCCAGTGACACCAAGAGGAACAACAACAACAAAAAAAAAAAAGGAAGAAAGAGAGAACATGGGCACTGGGTTTTGACTTCTAGAATGTGAATGGAAAGTTCCATATTTCTTTAGTCTCTAAAGAACAGCCCTGTGCCTAGAAGGAACTTTAGTCTCCACAAAGATCACATCTCTTCCAGGTATTCTTATGTTCTGTTCTTTCACACTTTGGAATCTACAGTCTCTCTCCAATCTGGACAGTTGCTAATTCATCTCCACTATTTTCTAGATTCCTGTCGGATTTCCTGTCTTCCAGTATTTATTCATTAACTCCTTGCTGAAGATCAGTTTTACACCACATTTATCTATTTCATTTCAAATTTGATTGGATCATCCTGCTAAATCCCCTAAATATTTTCACTGGAATTTTTGACTTATGAAAGTTTCTTATTAGTTCTCTATTGTCGAAATTATAATTTCATATTAAGATCTGCAATATAACTATAATTAAGGTCTGCAATTTAATTATTTTTGATGGTCAAGAGTCAGTCCAATTTCAATCCAGTTCCCATAAAGGTTGAGGAAAATATCAAATGCATGAAGTTGGAAGAGGTTTCTTTAGCTTTTGTTACTCCAAGCACCACTGTCAGATGTGACCTTCTCCAGATGGCTCCCTAGTATGTACAGAATCCTTAGAATTGCAGAGAATTTTTCTAGCTCTAGCCTATTCTGAAGATCCCAAGTCTTGTTTTTTATTCCCTTCTGGACATTGTCAATTCCTACATTAGTCATGCTTCCTGGATCTCAACTTCTTTCTCTGGTAACTCCATCTTCTGCTGTGCTACCATAGAATCAGTGTTACAAGCATTCCCTGTCTCTTTCCTGCCATTGTTCACTGTCTCTGTGGTTCTCCTAGTCTCTGTCTGTCCTCTGTCAACTCAAATGCATTACCACAGTCACCCACTCTGATACACAGACTCTTGCTAGCAGTTTTGATTTCAACTTGCAGAGAAATGAACTAGTACTGTGTGCTTCTATCTGCCATCTTGTCCCCTCATTCTAAATCATGGTTTTTAAATCAAAATTGCAGCTTTATTTTTTTTTATTTTTATTTTTCGCAGCTTTACTATGAAGGAGTTGGAGGAATGAGTAGGAAATGCAGTGGGAGTTACTAATCAAAGTATGTTATGTACACATACAAATACACCAAAATAAAATCCATTACTTGGCTTAACAAATGTGTACTGTTAAAATCTCAGATAATAAGTCAAAGCTGTTAGTACACATTGGGAGATTTAAATTTTCAAAATATCATAAAGGAGAGCTTTTATATAAGTTACTGAGAGTATCACTGAGCACAAAGACACTTTAAAACCTCATGAATAGGGTATTAGCAAGAATCACATGTTTATAGAGAAAAGTCAGGCATAGAGAGAGAAGTATAACATTATTACAAAGTATCACAGAATAAAGATTTGAATTAAAAATCCAGGTATAATCACTATTATAAAACTTCAGCATAAGGAAATATGAAGATTGCCAAAGGAAAGATACAAAAGTTCTTTCAGTTCCTTTGGGTGAGTCATAACAAAGAAAAAACTAGCTCATGTCTGTAGTATTAAAAAGAGAATTTAAATTAATCAGTAATGATAAAAGAAATACTTCTGCTAATTGTAAGGGAGTCTGAATGATTTAACACTTATAAAAGGATAAATAGTCTTCACCTTAGCCAAATATATCAGATTCACCATCAGGAATCAATACAGGATGAAAGGCACCCATCAGAGGCTGGTATAATGTAGTGTAATGAGTAGCAGACATTCCAAATGACTCTTCATTAAATGTTGCTTTGCCTTCATCTCCAGAAGTTACATCAGCTACATGGACCCAGAGAATGATACAGGTGCATCATATTTTTTTCTGCTGGGCCTCTCAGATGATGCTACCTTGCAGTTCCTTCTCTTTGGACTGTTCCTATCCATGTACCTGGTCACGGTGGTTGGGAACCTGCTCATCATCCTGGTCACTAGCTCTGACTCCCACCTCCACACCCCCATGTACTTCTTTCTCTCCAACCTGTCTTTTGTGGACATCTGCTTCATCTCCACCACGGTCCCAAAGATGCTGGTGAACATCCAGACACAGAATCAAGGCATCTCCTATGTACAGTGCCTCACTCAGGTTTATTTTTTAAATACTTTTGCTGGAGTGGATAATTTTCTATTGACTGTGATGGCTTATGACCGCTTTGTGGCCATCTGCCACCCCCTGAACTACAAGGTCATCATGAACACCCACCTCTGTGGACTACTGGTCCTGATCTCTTGGATCATCATGTTCTGGGTCTCTCTGATTCATATTCTACTCATGAAGCAACTGACCTTCTCCATAGGCACTGAAATACCTCATCTCTTCTGTGAACTGGCTGAGGTTCTCAAGGTGGCCAGCTCTGATTCGTTCATCAGTACCATCTTCTTATATGTGGCAACTGCCCTGTTGGGTGGGCTTTCTGTCACTGGTATCCTCTTTTCTTATTCTCAGATCTTGTCTCTATTATTAAGGATGTCCTCTTCTGTGAGTAGGTATAAAGCATTTTCCACCTGTGGGTCTCACTTCTGTGTGGTCTCCTTATTCTATGGAACAGCATTTGGCATTTATCTCAGTTCTGCTATGACCCTTTCTACCCAAAGTAGCACAGTGGCCTCTGTGATGTACACTGTGGTGACCCCCATGCTGAACCCCTTCATCTACAGTTTGAGGAGCAAGGATGTGAAAGGGGCCCTGGGAAGACTCCTCAGCAGAGTAGCCTTTGGTCCTTCATGGATCACTGACCTTAGATACAAGTGAACATTTTTCCCTGTGAGGGAAATGTGAATTTCATGTTGTAACTTTTTATAGTCACTAAGAGTTATGCTTAGTTTCTCATATCCTCTATGACTCTGCTTTTGTATATTTTTGCATTTATTTGCTCCCAAATAAATCTCTCTGTAACTGTTTTTTAGCTTTTCTTACCTATTATGACACATAAATTTTCAAATTTGGTAAGCTATGTTATAGGCATTCTTCATATTTCCAACTGGGCATAAAGAACTTATAGTAAGTGTTGGCATGGTTTCCTCAAAACTTATTATGTGAATGCTAATGTCCTTCACTTCAATTCCATAGCATTTTTATTTTGCCTGGAAGATAGAGAAGGAAAGTCATCAGAGAAAAAATGTTTACAGTATCAAGACTGTGGTTATTGCTTCTCATGTATGAATTGATCCTAAAAGTAATTTATGAGATATTTTTCTCATTCATATAATTACTGAAGGGAACAGACTAAAATTGGAGAGGGCAATAACTGGAATCAGATACAGTATATTCTTAAATCTCTGATATTCTACTTGTGTTTTTATTTATTTAAGAGGAAAAAATACACAGAAAAGAAAAACAAAAAGCAAAAGAGACAAAGAACAACAACAAATTCAAACTTGATATCCTACTAGTTACAACAATTATTGGATTTTGATGAGGAAATAAATCTAGAATCTGACTTGGAGAGAAGTGCATTCATATGGTTCATAGTGATGTAATGTCTAGAATAACTTTGAGATATTGCTTCATTGTTTGTGATTCATTCATTTTCCTTCCTTCCTTCCTCCCTCCCTCCCTGCCTCCTTCCCTTCCCTCCCTCTAACCCTCCTTTTTATAGATTCCTTTCTTCTCCTCCGTCTTTTTGAATGTTTTATGGGTTCATGTTAAATTATGTCTCTTTCTGTCTATGGTTGAATGATATTTCAAGTATATGCTGCAATATATTTGTCTTCAGATGAAAAAATTGCTTCAGGATGCATTTCTCAAAATTTGTCCCCATTGTTATGCAATTCATGATTATAGTACTAAAAATTACTTAGGCAGTGTATATTGCCATCACTTATGTTGCCTAGCAAGCAAACTCGCAACACAACTCAGACTTAAAAATTGCATTATAGGGCAATTTAATGTTTGAATTTGTGAAGAATCTCCAGATTGTCTTTCCTTGTAGCTTACAGTTTTAAAATTTTAATTCAAGAAGGCTCTGGTTTCATCACATTCTAGCTAATGCTGGTCATTTTTAATTTTATAAGGAAAGAATAGCATTCTTTTGATTGTGAAGTAGTATATCACGTATCTTTATTTTTTGTTTACCTGTGACTAAATGATAAACATTTCAGGTACATATGGTCAGTTAATGTATTTTTTTGTTAAGAAACATCAACTCTGCTTACTTGAGAACTGTTTAGAGTGTATTTCTATTTCTGATTTATAAAATTTATTATCATAGTAGCTTACAGTCTGCACACTTCAGTCTTCTTAGAAAATGTGTTTTGCAAATATCTCACCCATTATTTAAAATAAACTTCTATTTTCTCAAGTGTACATTTTATTGTTATTAATTGCATTCACAATAATGTACATGAGATATCTTGAAACTATTTTTGTTTAATTGAACTCATGTGTCCTTTCACCAAAATTCACCTGATTTTTCATTCCACAGCTTTTCATAGTCATCACTTTACTCTGACTCCAGGAATTACCTCTTTTTTTGTTGTTCTTTTTAGGTTCCCACATAAATGTGCTCATGTGGTTTCTGTCTTTTTGTCCTGGAGCTCTTGACCGACTTACTGTTGCAAAACGTTGTTATAACTGTAGCAAATGCCCAGATTATCTTCTTTTTTATGCTTGAATAATTGTGTTTCATTGCTTGTAAATACATTTCATTCACTCATTCCCTGATAATGATTATGAAATCATACTATGATGACTGTGAACAGTGTTGTCATAGTAACAGGAGTGTACATAACTATTGATGTACTGGTTTCACAGCCTTTAGATGGACATTTATGGTAGCTTCATTTTCGTTCTCTTTTTTTTTTTTGCAGCACCAGGGATCAAACTGATGACCTTGCACTTGCCAGGCAGGTGCTTAGGCCGCTGAGCTAGATCCCCAGCCGGTAGTTTCATTTTCACTTCTTTTGGGGGGGAATTCCATATTTTCAAAAATAATTACAGTAATTCACAGTACTGTCAGAAGCATGGAAGAATCTCTTTTCTCCACACCCTCAGCAACATTTCCTATCATCTACATGTTTGACAATAGTCTCCTTTCAATTTCTGTAGTGCTCACACTTCTACTACTGGCTTTGAGAAATGATCTCAGCATTTAGTTCAGACTAGACTTGAACTCACTAGCTCAGGCTGGCCTTAAACTGAAGCAGTCCTTTCTCAGCCTCTCCAGTCCTGGAATTACAGACATACACTAGAATGCACAGTAATAGTGCTCATTCTTGATGAGAATCCTTCCATGGCAAGAATCTTGACCTCATGTATGATGAATAAAGTTTCATAAGACCCTGTACATATGGTCATCACTTATGTTGCTCCCAAGCAAACTCTCAACACAACTCAGACTTAAAAGAATTGTCTTGATGCTTGTGCTTGGAAGAAAAATTTGTGGGCAGAATTTGAGTATACATTTTTTTCAATTTCTATAAACATCCACAAAGGAAAATACATTCCAAAGCATTAAATAAATCATTTGAAGGATCACAGTTCTTGGTTGTAGTTTAGCAATAAGAAAAGGTGAAAAGGAGAGAAAGGACAGGTTTCTATAGTCTATATCAACCCTATCAAAACCTCTACAGTGTGAGACACAGAGAAAGGATCATCCACTTTCAGAAAGGAGAAGGAATTAAACATGGTATTTTGACTTGTAACCTAATATTGGGGTTGGAACATTTAAATGCAGAAATGGGAAGACATTCAACTCCTTTGACAACAGGCTGATTCCCATAGACTAAATCATTACAGGTAACTGGGCACCAGCATCAGCCTGTAACTCTGGAAAGGAAGACTTGGTGTATGGTCAGTCTTGCTACCAATTAGCTGTGTTGGCTTTGGGATTCAGACAAATCTCAGTGACAGACAAGCATCACAGCAGTGGGCTGTGGACCATCTCCAGCACCATGCCAGTTCCACTTGGGAATGAAGCTTTGTGTGTGCTTCAGTGTTGTGGCAGCCTAGGTGGCCATGCAATCCTAGCCTGGCACCTTACTGGCAGGAGTGGTATGAGGCTCTGAGCAATCTCCATTCCTACAGTGGTTCCAGCAAACCAGGCAAAAGAGAAACATCAGATTGTCTGCTCAGAATATCTGGATAGGTCAAATCTTTGAGAGGGATTACAAGAAAAAGCCAGTCTGTGAAGTATGCCATATAAGTATCTACTTCTTCAAATGTGCACACATTGAGGTGTGGCCCTGAGAATCAATATCTATCGGAGAAATGTAGTATCAGTGAAAAGACAAAACACAGTGGTGTGACTGACCCCATGAACGTGCAAATCGGCAAACTGCCTGACAAAAGTGTAAGATGAATATCTTAGAGATGCTAAGCAAACATTAAAAAGGTGGAGAGATATTTCATGAAATGTGAAAAAGAAACAGCGACCAGAATGAGAAATTGAAATTCAGTTCAACTGATTTACTTAGTCACGACATATTGCATTCTTGAGAAATGTTGTGCAGATGTCATGTGTTCTCTCCATAAAAAAGATAACAGATGAGGTGGTGCAAATGCTCCTATTTTTAGATTTAGCCTTTGCATGGCATCAAATACTTCCAAATATTGTACCATATGTCACACACAGGTATACTTTTTTCTACCAATAGCAGTTAGTCCACAGACTTTATTTTTATTTTTATTTTGAAAAGAATACAACCAAACAAAACAAACAGAGTAAAGTCAATCAAAACAGAGCAATGAACATGGAACATGACTTTGAAACAGTGTAAAAAAAAGAAAACAAAAAACAAAAAACAAAAAACAAAGCAATCGATAAGGCTACCATAATGGCTCTTGTTATCTGCAGTATACCTGTCCACACCATCAGGGATAAGTAAAATCAAACAAAATACAACAAACTAAAACAGTAGAAACAAAACAAAATGTAATAAAATAAAACAAACAAAGCAGAACAATGTAAGCAATATAGAATTTCAAGATATTAGCAAAACAGCATTGGCTACCATAATATTTGTTATCTTCAGAATAGTTGCCTACACCTTCAGACATATTACAATCAAACCACACAGAATAGAGTAAAATCAATCAAAACAAACAATGAAAGCCATACAGGGTTTCTAAACAAGATAA
>RJWT010028188.1:0-15330 GCA_004365215.1 Cuniculus paca | reverse complement strand
CCATCTTTAGCTCCTCTCTTGGCATAAAGATTTCTCCAATCGATATTAACACAAACCTTCCTTTTTAATGAACTAAGGGATATTGATAGTATAACTGACTTGCATTTTATCATTTGCCCTTTAAATGTGTCCAGCCATTAGGGTATTAACATTTCTTGCAAGACCAGGGACCGTCCTAGGCATGTGTTACCGTATGATAAACATTTACTGAATGAATAGTAAATGAACCCATGTCATTTAATTTTCACTGTGTGCCTACAAAGTAATTATCATTAACTCATTTCCCTTGGGTAACATGAGCAATATGCAGCACAGTGGGGATTTAGATGCTGACCTAGATGAGACTCAGTGCCCAAGCTTTGTCTCTAAAACACTGCAGGTGCTTCTTCCCTGAATTAAAGTCGTTCACTTGATTCAGCTCCTCCATGCTGTTATGGTACATAGACCTGAGGCCACGTGCATTGGGTGTTTAGACTACAGCTGGCCATATACCAGTGCACCCATTAGCTTGTCCTTGGTGTCAGTCCAGTGGGGTCACACATGCAGAAACCAATCAGTAGTGGATTCAGGACCTAACCTAAGTCCCCAACATCTCCATCTCTCTCTCTTTATAGTGCCCTGCATTATGCCATAGCTCTTGTCCTCTATGACATCTGATTTTATAGTTTGTCTCTGCATGTAAAGTTAGTAATGCTTAAAACAGTAAGCATTTCCTGAGCATTTGCCATGTGCCAGGAGCTATGCCAGAGCCTGGGGGCAGGGTACAAAAATTAATCCTGCCTTGCCGCATACAGTTGGTGGGACTGCTGATGGGGAGCTCCTTGGTCAGCATAAGCATGGCCAAGGGTGGGGAAGGTGAGTCTAGAGTGAGGGGAGGAAGGAGGACTTCATCACAGGACTGTGTGGAGCTGCAGGCCAAATCAAACTTTACTATCATTGTTACTAATTCTCTTCATATAAGATACCTTTATTGCCTCCACCAGGGATGGATCTCTCATTTCCCAGGATAATCCCCCCTTATGAAGTCTGAGCCCTGTCTCAAAGCAATTACCACTTTTTACACAAGACTTTCACCTTCGAACCACAAGACTGCCCTATCACTCACAAACACTTTAACCTATAAACTAGGTGATGAGGCCTAGAGTGGCCTTTGAAGACCACCAAATGCTGCTGGAGTTGTTAAAGGGTGCTTGACTTTGAGCAAAACAATTTGAAAGGAATAGAGGGTATTTCTGCTTAGGGGGCTTCCTCCATCTAGCACTCTCCCTAACATCGAGGACCAGTGTCATCCTCATAGAAAGAAGGTCCCTGTAGTGTTCTCCCTGATTATCCATCACTACACCTGCTGGGTCCCCAGGCAATCTGGCTGCAACTCCCACCCACTGGTCAAATGAGGGGCCCACCTTTCTGGTGGGCTCTAGGAGTGTACATCCAAATGGATCGTACTTTATCCAGAGATGCAACTCTCTGTTATTTTCACTTTGTTTTGATTATTAAATGTATCATATATACAAAAGAGAATTTCAGATATCTACATGTAGGGTCTTCCATGAATCCATAACCCAGAGAAATCCATAGAACATTTCCAGCATTTTGGAAGCTACTGCTGTGCTGCTCCCTGATCCCACACCTCTCCAGCTAAATTTCTGTTCCCATTCCCTTGTTCTGTTTGTAGTTTTACCAACTAAGAGTGTGTTTCTAAATGCAATATCGCTTAGTTCATCCTGCTTTTAAAGTTAAGGAAATGAATCACATTGCGCAGTATTTTCAGTGACCCCTTCTTTGTGCTGTAACTCATTCTCACTGTGTCCCATCACATGACTGTGTCACCATGGACACAGTCCTCTGTCAGTGAGTATCTCACTGGTTCCCAATTTGGGGCAAATGTGGACGATATTGCTATGAACACTCCTAGGGCATGTGTGGAGAATTTGTGCAGGAGCGAACTAAATGGGGTGCAGGGTAGGGGTCTGCTCCACTTTGCCAGGTACAGTGTGTTTTCCCTAAGTGGCTGTGTAAGTTCCCCTCCCACCAGCAGGATTCTCTTTGCTCTCCGCTCATTACTGCTACCTCACACTTCGGCCAATGTAAGGGGTGAAATGGCATTTCCCTACAGTTTAATTTCTCGCTAGGTTCAGCATTTTTTCTAAATCATATGTTTGCCCTTTTGTGAATAGTCCCTGTGTGCTTCACCATCTGTAGAGGAGGACCAAGACAACTCTCCCTGTAGGAAGTCGATTTGTCTGCATTTTAATTCACCTTTACCCTTCTGCTTACTGATATGTGCAGAGCTGGTGCTAGAAGGTGCTCAAACCCCTCGACTGGCTATACGCAATGAAATGGCTCTAGCAGAGGTACCCAGGTATAGCCTTGGAAGCAAAGCGGCAGACCTGTGCGCAGCCTAAGGCTCCCTCCCACTAAGCGTGAGCTAGGCCGACAGACACCACGCAATCCGCTGGGATAGAGCTTCAAAACAGAAGCAATGATAGCCCAGGGCAGATAAAGACCAACATCAGAGCTGAGACAGCCCACTCAAAATACAAAATAGTTCCTCAAACAATGTTATACAGTTGCCTCCAGACTTAGAAGCTGCATATTACCAGAATCTGGTACACTTTTTGCATATCTCTTTTTTTGCATATTGTAGAGGTGCCATTGTTCCTCCTACCTAGCCCCACTCACAGTATTTTGTAGTTCCTGCCAATCTCACAGTCACTCAACCCCGAATCACTCTCCTCTTTACGAATTATTGAAACCCTAGTTTGGCTGTGAGTCGTGGCCTTTGTTCTGGATTGGATTTAGAGCCCCTCGGCTTCCCACAATTGCAGATATTTCTCTTTTTTCTTGCCGTGGGTTACATTGGAAGTGGTAGATTGGTATTTACTCACGAGAATTCCAATTACTTTTTCCTGTGATTGCAAAATGTAAACATCGAACCTTGAGGGAACAGGTGGTCATTGAGATGAGAAGGTCGTGAGTTCAAGCCATGTTGGGTGCCAAATATGAAAGCCCGTCCTCTAGGGGTTGGAGTTCATATATTGTAATCCCAGGGAAAAATGAGAATTCCAATCACTTTTCTATTAGGTGGTCGTTTCTTAATGACAAGTGGGTGCACTTTATGTATTCTAAACACAAATCCTTAGATGGCTACAGGTTTGAGTATATTTTTTGATTTGAGGCTGGACTTATAGTTCTCTTTAGGTGCCTTTTAATGTAATCAAATTTCCCAATTTTATCATTATGATTTGCACTTTCCGTGTCTTGAGAAATCTTTCTCTAGTCTAAGGTCAAAAGACATTTTCCTGTATTGTCTTCCAAATGTTTTGTAGGTTGTTCCCTCCTCCTTAATGCCTTTAATCCTTCTGAAATTGACATTTGAGTAGGTCACAATATAGGATTTAATTTTATTCTGTTTTTTCGCACATGAGTAACCAGTTGTCCCAGCACCATTTAGTGAAAAATCTATCCTTTTCCTCTTTTGGTTCTGTAACATCACCACTGAGGTAAACCCATTTTCTGTGTCTTCATGGTTATTTTCTGTTCTATTGTTCTCCTTTTCTTTCATTGTTTCTGTAATTCACTGTCTTAATTACTAAAACTTTATCAAAAGCCTTAACATCTAGCAGGACCAGTTTGTTCTGAGTTAAGGACTATTGTGGGTATTCTTAGTTCTTACTTTTCCATGTACATATTAGAATAATATTGATAAATTTCATTAAAAATTTTGTTGAGGTTTTGATTAGAATTGCATTGGATCTATGGGTCAGTTTGGATGAGAACTGGCATTTTTGTGATATTGTTTTTTTTCTGTCTAAAATCATGCTATATTTCTTTGTGTGGTTATCTTCTTAAATATATTTTAATAAAATTTTATATTCTTCTTCAAAATCTCACACATCGTTCATTAGACTTATTCCAAGGTCTATTTTTGGTTAATAGCATAAATTTTATCCTTTGTAAAGATTACGGTTTCTAACTTATTGTTGTCACTGACTTTTATATATTGATTTTGTGTCCAACAAGTTTCAGGCCCTGTTGTTAATTTTGACAATTATTCTATCTATACTGCCATTTGTTCTATGTAGGCACTCATACCATCTACAAAAATAAGCTTAGTTTCTTGCCCTTCAAATTGCGTATCTTTTGTTTATTTTTCTTGCCAACGACACTAAGACCTCCAATACAATGGTGAAAAAAATTAATGATGCATCTTATTTTTCTTGTTCTCATCTGAGAGGTAATTTTCCAGTATTTCAGCATTAAATATGCTATTTATTATGGGTTTTGTAAGCCTAAAGAAGTTTCCTTCTATACCTAGTTTGCTACAAGTTTTTGTAAGCATGGATGTGAATGTTGGCAAATGGTTTTTATTCATAATACATTATATTTAATCAATTTTTTCTGTGACAGTCATCTTACATTCCTAGGATAGTCCAACTTGGTCATGATATATTACCACCGTTGCTCGTTGCCAGATTTTGTTTCACATTTTTGCATTTACATACTAAAGAGTAAGACAGGGCTCTTTGCTTTCTTTCTCGTATTTGATGATGTCCTTGTTACCCCAGATACCACCCAGGCCTATGAAAAACTGATCTACGCTATCAAAGTTCTTCTAACCTCTTGAAATGAACTGGGAGGTTCCCCTTCCGCTTTCTGAGAGCTGTGGCTGAAGGATTTATCTGTTCCTTAAACATTTGGTAGTAGTCACTAGTGAAGCCATCTTGACTTGACTCTTTTTCTTTCTTTCCCTCTCTCTCTCTTTTTCTCCTTTCTCTCTGTCTTTCATTCTAATGACTTGTAACTGATTCATTGTTTTTGGTGGCTACAGGACCATTCCCTGCTCTGTTTTCCCTTGAGTAGGTTGGAAGCTGAAACTCTTTATCCCTCCTCAGGCAGAAGATCCTCCCGTTCCTTTCCCAGTGGGTCCTAAGGTGTTGGAAGTGGCATTCAAACTCAGCACCTCTGTGTTTCCCAAGGAAGATTCCCTATTTGACAGAAAGTCAGGGAGGTTGCCGGTGGTCTTTCTTGCCCATTCGTCCCACCCAAGTGGGCCTGAAGAGGGTTGAGGTAGACACCGGAAATCCGTACTTTTCCCCAAGGACATTGGAGTGGGCCAGATGGTTGAAGGCCCCACAGCCAGCTCAGAGCCTCCTGGCAAAGTTGCTCATCTGGTGCCACTGTCCTTACCTCCTCCCACTGGAAGGGTCCCTAGATTCCCCCAGATCTCCAGGGGAGTCAAGCTCAGTAAACCAGCTCCCTGTACCCCTCCCTCTGCTCAGATCCTTACCCCAACCCCATGAGGTGACAGCCTCAGACTATCACTATCCTACATTGTTAGTCTCTCACATAGAAGAGACATGTATGACCTTAGACACTACAACCTGAGGCCACTGTATTTGGGGGAACTAATGGGGTACCTGGCTGAAGGAGCAGCACTGTCATAGATGCAGACAGAAAAGGTGGCAAAGCATTTCAGACAGAGCCACCCCTGGAAGGTTATGGGGTGGATGTGGTAAAAGGTCCCCTGCTCCTCTTGTTCTTCATTTTGCTTTCCTGAGCACCTTCCCTGGAAGCCACCGCCTGGTCCAGGGTGGATTTACTGCTAACAAATGCTTTTCAGGCTCCTTCTGCTATCTCTGGCTGCAAGTAAAGCCCATTCGTCCATGCCCACAGCTTGATGCAGAGAGAAAATAGCTAGATCCCTCTTAATTCGCTCAGGCATTCCAGCAACAAATGTTTTCCAAACACGTCTGAAGGAGAGAACAACCCTTCAGAGGCCTGTGCCACATTTCTTTTGGGCCCCATCTTACTTCGTTCAGAGTGGGCATGGGGAAGAGAGTGCACATGCACATTCCTGTCATTCTGCTCCCCTCCTTGGCCCCCTCAGATGGCATAGGAGATCTTAGGAGCTTAGGGTGGCCTCAGTTCCACCCAATTCCCTCTTCCAGTGTGTCCTTGCCATTCCCAGCTGTCACCCAAGCCAATAATAAACGAATGAGGCCAGGCAGCCAGAAGACCAGGCTTAGCTGTGGGCCCCCTCCCAGCCCTCCCACCCCTAAGCCCCACTATTTCTTGAGGACCACACTCCATGAAAGGACGCTCAAGGGGCCACCTGGGAAGGGGAGACATCTAAGGGAAAAGGAAAAGGACACATTCCCATCGCTCTTGCCCTGACTTATACTTGGCCTCCTTCTGGAGCAGAACAGCTCAGGCACCAAGGAGCTAGCCCGCCCTACACACTGAGACCCACTGGCTGGTGGTCTCGTTTTCCCTGAGTGCTTTCCTGGTGTTTAATGTGAACGCTTCATACTGTAACGGCAGCTCACACGTGCTCATCGGGGCATCCTGAGGGTAGAAGTCACCAAGCTGTGCACGTTCGAAGCTGCCTTTCATTGCATCTCCCGTGGCTCACCAGCATCTATGGCTAAGTCCTGGGCACTCCTGGTGCACAGCCGAGGCCTCTTTCACTCAGCATCCCTTCCTGGAAGGTGGACTTTGAGCAGGAGGAAACGTGGGTCCATAACGTGAGCCATCACAGGGCTTCCTGCCCAACATCTGGCAAAGGAGCCCACTTCCCATAGTCGTCTTGTGTCCCCTGACTCACAGGCTGCTTGCTGTGGAGGAAAGTTCACTCAGCCTTTACCCTTGCCCCCTGTGCGACCCTGAATGAGTCCTTCTGATCTGGCGGCAGGTTGGACTAGATAACCTGCTATCCACAGGCAGCCACTGCCACCCATTGAGCACATTTTCTCAGGATAGCAAGGGAGGCCCTGATCCTCCCTTTGACACCAAGTATTTCTCTTGATCATGCTTTCCCAGGCAGATGACCCTTTGAAAATGAGCCTCGAGCCGGATGGGTGGTGAGCAATGCTATGCAACTTCCTCCAGCTAGCGCCCCCTCCTCACAAACAGATTAACCTGCCCTTTCTTGACCAAGTACGAGGGCCTGCAACAATGGAGACAGAAGTCTCCCATTGCACCTTGTGCCAGGGTCTGTCTCTACAGCTTCCTCTGGGGCTCATCTTGACCAGCTGACCCCAGCAGACCTTTCTTGATCTCCTGGCCACCTTGGGCCACCTGTGCAGAGCCATAAAGCCAAAGCCAGCCAGCAGGGGAGCATGACACCCAGGCTCTGTCCAGAGCATCCCTGGTGTGACTCACAGGTGACTGGCCTTTGGAGAGCATCCAAACCTCCCCTTCTCAGCCAGTTTTTGCAGAAACCTTCCCCAGGCACAGCAGGCCCCAGATGCCTTGAGACAATCTCTTTCTAATCCCTTAATCCAGTGGTGGGAGCCATTTTCTATTAAGGGACATTGACTTCAGTGGAAAAACATAATCATCTGAGCACCGTATCATTGTACAAAATTAAGTTCTGTGTGGATACTGCCATTTCTTTTTAAGCAAGAATGTATAAGCCATGAAAAACACCTGGTTTTCAAAGCAAAATAAAGCTGTATAAAATAAACATGAGCAATACAGTATTTCTAAAATACATCTTCCAAATTCAGGGTACTTGAGAAGATGTGACCTGAAAGAAATGTGAAAGGAAGAGATAGTGAGAAATGGTGGTGGGAGAAAAAGAGAAAGACAAAAAAGACAAGAAAACGATGAAGGGCAGAGCGGTGAAGAGGCGGGAGGCTGAGGGCAGGAGGTCCTCGGAACCCTCCACTCACTCAGAGCTCCTCGGCTCAGTGCTCCCGTCTCCCCCACCGGGCAATGCTGGCTTTCAGACTATTCCAGGCTGCAGTGATGAGAGGCTCGGCTCGCTGTTGACTTGTGTTATATTATGCGGTCTTCACTAGTGAAGGTTAGGTGCATTACAGATGGGAAGAGTAACACCCTTACATTCCCTGACTGCAGTTTCGGAGGTCTCTTCTCTTCCTTGGACTACCCCCTTGCACGTCTTCCCAGGCCCAGTGGCTCAGCCGTGGGGTCGCTTCTTCAGAGAGCCCTTTCAGCCACCTCCTGGTGCTCTGTCGCATCACCCTGTTTTATTTTTATCATGGCATTTACTGCCACACAGCGTTTTCCTTGTTCCCTTTCTCGGTGCTAGAAGAGAATCATCATGGGAGCAAACATCATCAGTCTGGTTAACTACTATATCCTTAGCATCTGTTTCTGGTATAAAGTAGGTACTTAAAAAGTGTTTGTTGAATGAATGAATGAATGAATGAATGTACTGCTCCCTCTGCTCTTAGCTGTTACAGAGGCATTTTCACAGTCAATACATCAAGCCCTATGTTGCATTTCCCAGACAAGCTCTAATCCAAACTCCTCACTTTCACAAGCAGGTCAATGCTTTGGCTGAGGCAGTAGATGGACACAAATGAGGTGTGAACTCAAACTCAAGGCTTGATCTTCTGAAGATGGTAGAATGCAGAAGGAGGAGAAGGGATGCTTACGGAGCGTTGTAATTCTAGCTGAAAAGGAATGCATCGAACTCGTTCAGAGGAAGAAAGGATGTTTGAGTGGGTCATCCATAGGGACCTGAGCCCACAGGGTGTCGCGATGGACAGGAGGTTCAGGTCCATTGCTGCAGGGGACTGAGAGCCATCATGAGCCCCGTGGCTTGTCCAGGCTGGAGCAGGGGTGGGAAGGACACATGATAAGGATGGAGAGAGAGCTTGGGGCAGATTCCTGGGCTGAACTTGGGGACAAAGCACAGCCCTGGGCACTGTGGGCCAGGCCATAGCAGACAGGTGCAGCCCAGCTCCCTGGCCAGCGGAGGAGGGAGGGTGGTGGCCCTTGGGGGCGGGAAGAAGGAGTTAAAATCTCATCTCCCTGGGGCACATTTCCCTCTTTTCAAGGCCTGTCAAATACAGTCGAGCACACATGCTCAGTTTCTCAACAGCAGGAAATGAAGCAATCATTTTTGAGAAACTATCCTGCCTTGATGCAGGGCAAAGATCCAGGCTGCGTTCATTTCTGTCACATTAATCCTGGTTTTAGAAAACAGTTCTCTTCCTGAGGAAGCTAGTGCATCAGGAAAGGGAAGGGACCCGGGGGGTCTGGGGACAGGGACAGGGACAGAAAAAGGACGAGCAGGGCAATCCATGGCCACCCAGGCAGGTGGGTCTGTCAGGAGGGGATCCAGCTGTACAGGAGAAACGAGGTTACGAGGTGGGGCAGGGTGCCAGGAGGGGAGCAGGGAAAGAGGTGAACCCGGGCTGGAGGGGACTTGAGGAGTCTCAAAGGAAGTCGCTGGGAGTGGGATACTTCCCAGCCTCTACATCCTCGCTGCCCACCTTTTGAGGCCACAGACCAGGTCACATCCCAGCATCTGGGACTAAGAATGGCAAACATTTCTCTCAGTTCCTTCTCTCAGGCCCATCTCTATAAATACCTGCCACAAGAGATAGTGAGAAATGGTGGTGGGAGAAAAAGAGAAAGACAAAAAAGGGGGCTCCTACAACTGCCCCCTGCATGTGTTCAGAGCCTGTCCCTCTCCAGGGTATCCCTTGTGTCATGTGGAGCAGAGCCTGGGGCTCCACATGTGTTGGGGGGGGAGCAGCTGCTGCTGCGACTTCTCAGGCTCCTCCACCTCTGCCTGGTCTCTAGAAGTCAGGCTTGGGCCTGCGCCTCCTGCTTTCTCTCCTACATGAGCGCATCCTTCCCAGGCTATTGATAGCATCTTCATGCTAATGATGCCCACATCTACCTATCCCCTGCCTGGCTCCCTCTGAGCTCCCAAAGGGTAGGCTCACTGGCTACTTGCTCTGTGTTATGGTTTGAGTCTGGATGTTCCCCCAAAGCCTCATGCAGTCATGGAGGTGGGCTTCTAGAGCTTGTGAATGACTCATGGTCCAATGCTGGGATTATGGATGTCAGTGTGAGGGTTACAAAGCAGTAACCTCATATCCATATCAACCACATGTTTACACTGTTTGGTTCTTTACATTACCCACTTGAGTCCAAGAGTCTCTTTGCTAAAAAGTGATTTCGCAACATTCATCAACCCTGAGAGGGGGGAATGATGGTTTTTTATGTGTGCCAAGTGACCGACACACCTTATGCCAGTGTACTGTGTCAAATCCTGGTGTGGATGTCAGCTTTTTCTCTCTCTTGTGGAAGAGCATGCTGAGGCTTGGGGAGGACAAACTAATTTGCCACAAGACAGGGAGTTCTTAAGACTTCAGCCAGACTCAGGTCTGCACACTGCAGGTGGGGTTGCTTGAAAAAGGCTGTCATCCTGAGGACACAGAGAGGAGGAAGGGGAGGAGGAAGAAGAGGAAGAGGGAAAAGATCAGTAACTGCACTAGGAAAATTCATGAGATGCTGGCTGACAATGGAATGGAAGAGTTAAAATTGGGGTTGTCCTATATACCTGATATAGTTCCTGCCAAGGAAAGAAATCAGAAGCTAACTATAGATCAAGGACCATGACTATAAAAACTTAGTCTGTTTCTGGGTTCTGCCACCTCCCCCTGTGGGTTATTTTTCCAAACTCCCCCCAAATCCCCTGAAATACCTAGTTTTGGAGAAGTGCATGTCAAAATATGTGGAATTAGTTATTTTCTATTCTCCTTCCTGTCCCCTGCAATGCCTAGTGGGCCACCCTTGGCCTAGTTCTGCAACTAGTTTTGGAGGAGAAACACGTGTCGAATCATGGTGTACCTGTAAGAAGTTTTGAGACAATTTTAAAACAAAGGAAGAGGTAGGTGAATGCCTCCTGGCTTAGGAGAACAAGAAAAGGAGCTTGTGGGAATTTCCAGGGACCAAGGGCTGCACACACTTATTTTTCTGGAAAGGGTGATGAGAACCCATGAGATGCCCAGGACTGGCTGAGTTGGGCGGGAACATCCTAACTGTTGCAGTTAGCACAGTCGGGGAGGCCTCTCTGTGGAGCAAGGAAGCTGTCATCTGAGGGATGCGAAGGAGTTAACCATGCCAAAGAGAGTGAAACGAGCTAGGCAGAGAATACATGTGCATGGTCCCAGAGAGAGAAGGAAAAACGAGTAAGCAAGCAGCCCAACATGATTAGTGTTGACTGAAGTTGCAGAGAGAGGCAAGGGGCAGGGTGGACAGAGAGGCAGGGTCTGAGTCATGGGGGTTCTTGTAAATCATGCAGAGGTCTGGTTTCACAAGCAATCGGATTAAGCAGGATTAAGGAACAGAATTTATGTCTTGGAAAGACACTCCTGCTGCTCTGTAGAGTGTAGACAAAGGGCCAGGCAATGAAGGAGGCCAGAATGCGAATGACAACTAATGAGGTCCAGGCAGGAGAGCTGGTGGCCTTCACTAGGCTGGTGCGATGTGGGTGTAGAGAAGGTGTCAGATTCTAGGTGTTCTCTCAAGGGAACGTCAACCCACTGATGAGATGGGTGTAAAGGGGTGAGCGAGGAAGAACTGGAACCATGCTGGTTCCTCCCTTTAGCCGTGTGGACAGCTGTGGCAATTTTCTAAAATAAGAACACTGACTGAAGAAAGGTCTGTTTCAGGCACATAGAGCTGTTTGCTTCCACTGCGTACCAGAGTGTTTTGGTTATTTTTTCTTGTTGCTGAGACAAAATACCTGACACCCAAAGTTAAGGAAGCAAAGATTTCTTTAGCTCACAGTTTATGGAGGTTTCAGTCCATAATCAGCTGGCTCCCAGGCCAGGTGACACAAGGCAGAGCACAACAGTTCATGGTGGCAGAAAATGGCACAAGCAACAAGAGCAAAAAGGGAGGAGCACAGAGAGAAGACTCTTTCTGTCCCTTGTATTGTGTGTAGGCCACACCCAGTGGGAGACAGCAGTAGGGAGGGAGCTCTCTATGAGGAAGGCCACCCCAGTTCCAGTCCCTAGGAAAAGGCTGGATCTTTATGGAAGCTAATCTCAGAAGACAGACCTGAAGGTAGACAGGAGAGGGTTTCTCATCTCTTGGTTTAAATGTTCCTGGTCTTTTGGTTTCTCATCTCTGGGAAATGGATGAGGTTGAGGAGAGCAGTTTAGAAAGAGATTGTAGTAGAGAGACTAATAATTTCCCCCAAATGTCCACGCTCTAACTCCTAGGACCTGTGAATATATCACCTTACTTGGCAAAAGAGACTTTGAGGATATGTCTAAGATGGGGAAGTTATCTGGAATGATCTGGATTGCTGCATATAATCACAAATGTCCTTATTAGAGGCATGATGGAGGGCTGGGCCCAGAAAAGGAAGGTGACAATGGAAGCAGAGTTTGGAATAATGTGTTTCAAAGAGGGAGGCTGTGGGCCAAAAGCCAAGGAATGCAGGTAGCTTCTACAAGGTACTGTATCTAGGAAACAGATTCCACCTGGAAGCCTCCAGAAGGAATGCAGTGCTACAGCCACCCTGATATCCTGAAGTTATCCTCATAAAACATTGGACTTCTAATCTCCAGAACCATGAGATGTTAAATTCGTGTTGTTTGAAGCCTCCAAAGTTTGTGATAATTTGTTACAACAGCCACAGGAGTCTAATACGGAAACTGCTTTCTCCACTGACGACCAGAAAGCCAAGAGAAGGTGACCTTTGTAAGTCTCTCAGCTGCTGATGACTCAGTCTGCTGCTGACTGTCCTTAAGCCCAGTTTCAGACTTCACTTGACCAGAACAGCCCACAGCAGACTTGAGAGCAGGGAATTGGACAACATGCCCCAAACCGACCTTCCTTTCACTATCACAGGTCCAGAAGTCCCCAACACATTGGAAGAAAGGGGTTGGCTCCCTTAATAAGACCAAAATCGAGGCTAGACTACCCAGATTGGCTCTGGACTAAGCGTTTCCTACAGAGAGGGCAGGCTGGACTGAATGATCCTTATTGTCCCTGGATATGCCCTCTTTTGAGAGACTGTCACCAAAGGGCCTGGGGGCACTGGTGGTCCCTTGGCTTTCTGACCCAGGAGGTGGCATAGCCCTGCCCTTGCAAAGGTGAGCCTGCGGCAGGGCATTCCGGTAAGACTTTCAGGGAGCTCAAGGTGATGAAAGGAAGTGGGTGCAGGACAGCCAGTGCTCAAAACTCCCCTCACCCGTATTCCACCCAGAGGGTGCCATCTGTCCAGGCACCCTCGCTCATTAACGGTCCCTAAGGATGGCAGCTCTGTAGATGCCTGTTTTCATGTTGGAGGCACCCAAAGGCAGTTCTTACTGAAGGAATCCAACCACTGCCAACCTGACCAGGGACCCCTCTAACCGCCCCCAGCACAGCTGCTATCTCAGTGACTCATATTATCCAGCCCCACTACTGATATCAACTCATATCATTATTCAGTCCTGTCACTGATAACAGCCACTATTCCCTGCACATTCCCCAGCCTTATCCTCAGGCAGGCACCCTCAGCAGACAGCCACACCCCCTTTCACTGAACTTCCCACCCCCAACACCCCATAGCCTGTGCCACGATTATTTGTCTGGGCTCTTGTGCCAGAGTGGTCCCTCTCGGCTTTGTTCTGAGATGAACCTGTCCTGTGGAGCTTGTACTTTGTTTTTTCCTCCTTCTTCCCTAACATGATGGTGTCCATTGGCAGAAAGGTTGAGGAGACTATTCTGGTATTCCCCACCACTTCCTTTTGTGACACCATTCTCTCCCCACTCCTTGCCTTCCTCACGAGCTCCAAGGGGGCATTTGCCATTTCCTGCAGATCCTCCACTCAACGCTGGACACTTCATTAACCAGTCCAGGACTGCGAAGACTGGCCCCTGCCTTCCTCAAACACTGGAGACATACAAGTTTGTTGTCCCAGAGCCCTGGGGAACCTGCAGGGCCAGGCTCTGAGGCGGACTTCCACGGACATTGGAGCAGGGATGTCTGCCCAATCTCTCGGAAAAACTTTCTCTGCTGTAGCTAGAGAATGTAGAAAATCCCAGATTCCCAGGGGATCCTTTAGAGGTGGGCTCCATAGTGGAATTTCAAAAGATTAGAGCAAGGCTTTAAAAGGGGATATCCAGCTTAATCGTCTCATATTTCATTCTCTGTGACCTGAATTTGGCAGGTTTGATTTCCAAATTCTTCATGACCTTTGTAATAACTACCTGCAGGGAAAGCAAGTGACAGGAGGTCCCTTATGCCCAAGATTTCCTTGCTCCCCCCCCCACTCACCTCTCAGTCTGTGTGTCTCTCCGTCTCTGTCTCTGTCTCTCTCTCTTTGCCAAAATTATCCCAGAGATAAGGCTTTACAAGGGAATTCTAAATGACAACACCATACAGTAATTGGACCTACCTAACAACAACTAAAAAAACGGGGCAAAATGGTGACTGTACAAAAACTAAGACAAGCGAGGACAAAGAGTTGAAGTGAAAAGTTGACACCAGGGTGGATGTGGAGCTCTGTGAAGGTGGGGAACGTGGGCAAGCCAGCCCAACCCTGGAATAAGGGATCACCTGGGTCAGCTAGAGTGGCCATTGCTGCTTTAACAAGCTGAGTCAAGGTCAGGAGTTCTATCAGTCCAGTTGTCCTGGGATGGGTGAAGAAGAGCCCCAGCTTTTCAAGCAGCTCTTTCTGTAGCCTTCTATCTGCAGTCCACTGCTCATGTGTACAGCATGCCCAGGGAACACAGACCCACAGGGAGCTCTGTACAGATGAGGTCACCTGGATGTGGTCACCTTGCCTGTCCAGACAGACAAAATGCCTGGGATCAAGTCCCATCCTGTCTGCTTACCAAGAATCCCACATTAGAACATCTGAAGAAATCCTGTGCAATCACTTGTCTTTTGTCTTCAGGAGGCTTCTCTAGAGACACCATGGTTTCCAGAATCCCATGAGGGGCTATCAACTTCATCTTGATTTAGTTTATCAAATGTGGTTATCATTACTAGATCTTTGTTCTAGTTCCAGTATGACTAAGCACTTCTCATACCACAGGATGAAAAAGGAGGGGAAGAAAAGAAGAAACAGGGCCATCTGACTTGTTCTAATCCTCAAAATAATGTCTTGACTATTTCCCAAGAATGTGGACTCTCTAACAAAAACAACTTGCTCTCTGAGTTTTGCTATGCTGAAGCCTAAGAATATGTCGGGTATTGATGAGCACATGAGCAAGTTGCTATTTCCCACCCTGAAGAAATGTTACTAATGTAAACATAGCAATCTCTTGGCCATTTGAACTTTTCCCTTGAAATACTTGTGCTTTGTACTTAGCAAGGCAGTTCTATCTGAAAGCCGATTCTCTTTACTCTAGATAAGAGAACGTTTTCTCCCCTTTCTAAATGCATTGATCTGCCGTCGGTCCTCTGTTGGCAGCTCATTCCTTGGCAGTTCCATCCAGCTCTTGGCCACCAGGCTCCTGCCCATGGAGCCAACAGACACATGGGAATTTCAGTGCACCTTGCCTATGTCTAGACCCCCCAAATCCCCACTTGGTGTCTCCTGGCTCCCCTCAGAAGCC
>RJWT010028187.1:0-15286 GCA_004365215.1 Cuniculus paca | reverse complement strand
GGCGGGGGCGCGGCGCGGAGAGGGGCGCGCGGAGGACGGCGCGCGGGGAGGGGGGCGCGCGGCCCGCTGCCGCCGCCGCTCGGTAAGGGGGAGGCCGCGCGGGCGCGGAGCGGGCGGCGGCGCCGAGCAGGAAGGCACCGCAGGCGCGGAGGCTGCGTGCGGGCTGCGGCGGGGCGGGCGGGCGCGCCGGGCTGGGGCTCCAGCGGCTTCGGTGCGAGCTATTGTTTCCCGGCACACACTGGGAGGAAAAACAAAGGGATTTGTTATCATTGCCCTATCATTTTCTGTTCTTTCTTTTTTTCCCCCCTTTTTAAATGTGGCCAGGGAGCCGTCTCTACCCCAGCCACACCGGGAGCCGCAGCCCTTGGGTTGGGACTTCAGGTGCTCCTGGCACAAAGCTAGACTGCGACCTCCTTCCTAGCGCTTGGCGTCACCTGCTCTCCCGGCCCTGCCCCGGGGCCCAGGCACTGCTCCCGAACCCGGCTCGCGAATCGGCTGCCTCTCAAGTTGGTGTGATTTATGTTTGTCTTTTGTGAGGGCAGGATTCGAATCCCAGGCGGCCCCAGCGCCCCCGCCCCCGCCGCCCGGTCTCCACGGGCGGGGGAGGGACGGGGTGTGCGAGCCGGGAGAGGGGAGGGTGCGGATGGCTTGCAAAAGGTCAGAGGAAGAGGACAGTGCCTATGCTTTACCAAAAAGAAAAAAGAAAAAAAGGAAAAAGAAAAAAACAAAACAAAATCAGGCACCACACTCTGAAGCCTCTCGTTTGTCTGCATGGGCCGTGCATGCACGCTGGGCCAGGAAACGAGTTTGGAGGCGATTTAAGGGAAAGTGTGTGCTTCCTCAGCTGACGGTGCGTGAGGGTGATGTGGTTCCGGCTCATAATAAAACAGAAACAAAATAAAAACAAGATGAAAAATCTTTAGAACTGTACTGTCTGCTGTTCAGCAGATCTCGAAATATTTGACTGCTGGCTTATTGATGCAAAATCCAGCTGTGGGCTGTAGCGCAGCAAGCATGCTGCCTTGCTTTTAAAGCCTGTAGTAAGTTAAGAGGCAAGAAGGAATAAACATCAAGGCTGTGAAAAGAAGTGTCAGGGTATAGTTGCTTTCTGATTGTCACTTTCTCATGCATTTGTTCCCGTCATAGTCTACATCCCACTTCATAATTAATATCCACTGGTAGGAATCCTCCAAATATTGGTTATAACAGAACTTAGGGTGAAACTTACTGGCATTCAAAAACTTTCTTGCTCGTTTTGCTCTGAGGATACACTGGTATTGCTTTGGGGGATGCTGTAGATAAGAATATTGAACCAGAAAGAGTGAAATAACCTCATTAGACACAGTTAAGAGTTTACATATTCCAAACTTCTGATTGTACTTAGAATAAGTTTTACCTGATGAGGGAGAATCCCAAATGAAATGGATTTTGTGGACATTTTGATTTCTTTAAGATACATTAATCACTGGTTTTAAGGTCATTCACAAAAAACAATGAAAACTCAGGCTAACGTATTATTTCAAATATACTTTGTGTGTATGTGAGTGTGTGTGGGGGATTTGATAGGGATCTCCAAACTGTGTTTGACACATTTGTATTCTCAGACCGATGAAAAAGAAAATTTTTAACTTTGTAACTTTTAACCTTTCGTTTCAATAAGTAATTTCTTCTGATACCCTGTGGCTAACACACTTGGAAAACAAAGTATGTGTTAGTTGAGTAAAATAAAGTTAAGTGTGTGAATTCAGAACTTCGTTCTTTTCTATTACAGATGAACCTCTAGTCTTGCTTTGAAAAAGCTACTTTGTAGAACTCTTGACTGCGAATAATTTCCTCACACACCTGTTGGGAGGATCACTGACAGAGTATGCCATTTGAGAGGGCCTTCTGGTGACCAGATACTGGTGATTAGTGAAGAGAGGTGTTTTCATTTTTGTTTTTTTGTTTCTTGAGCATTATGAACATTGACTCTTCACCCTTGAAGTAAAAATGTTGAAAGCCGAGTCTTCAGGTGAACGGAGCACTCTCAGAAGTGCCTCTCCCCACAGGAATGCATATAGAACTGAGTTCCAGGCACTGAAAAGTACTTTTGACAAACCCAAGTCAGATGGGGAACAAAAAGCAAAAGAAGGTGAGGGTTCCCAGCAAAGCAGGGGCAGGAAATATGGCTCCAATGTCAACAGAATTAAAAATCTGTTTATGCAGATGGGTATGGAACCCAACGAGAATGCCACAGTCATTGCCAAAACCAGGGGGAAAGGTAGATCTTCCTCCCCTCAGAGAAGGATGAAGCCTAAAGAATTTCTGGAGAAAACAGATGGCTCTGTTGTTAAGCTGGAGTCCTCTGTCTCTGAACGAATCAGTAGATTTGACACACTGTATGATGGCCCCTCGTATTCCAAGTTCACAGAGACCCGAAAGATGTTTGAGAGAAGTGTGCATGAGTCAGGACAAAACCACCGATATTCCCCGAAGAAAGAGAAGAGCGGAGGGAGCGAGCCACAGGACGAGTGGGGCGGGTCCAAATCCAATCGAGGCAGTACAGACTCCTTGGACAGCCTTAGCTCTCGCACTGATGCTGTCTCCCCAACTGTGAGTCAACTGAGTGCAGTGTTTGAGAACACTGAGTCCCCCAGTGCCATCATTTCGGAGAAGGCAGAAAGCAGTGAGTACTCGGTGACTGGGCATTATCCCCTGAATTTGCCATCTGTTACTGTTACAAATCTCGATACCTTTTGCCACCTTAAAGATTCTGATTCTTGGTCTCCTTCGAACAAACAAGAAGTTGATGCTGAGGATGCTGAAAAGAGTAGTACAACTCCAGGAGCAGAAGTGACTCCTAAGAGTACCTCTCTAGCGTCGTTGCCTAGTGAAGAGACGCAGCAGAGCAAGGAAGCCGAGGACTCCACATCTAACCAACAGACTCCGAACAGAATTGACAAAGACATTCCCGAAGAACCTTGTGCTGACAGTAAGGCAATGCCAAGGTCTGCGATCCTTTCACCACAGAATGAATCTTCAGGAGTTGTTGGAGCTAATTTGGTTGGGACTGAGGCAGCAAAACAACAGAGGAAAGAAATTGCAACTGGTGGTCTCACCTCTCCCGATGCTTCGACATCCAGCTATGGAAGAGAAGTACCTGAAGACTTCAGTAATTTTGAGAGCTCCCATGTGTACATGCATAGTGACTATAATGTGTATAGGGTGAGATCCAGGTATAATTCAGACTGGGGAGAGACAGGCACTGAGCAGGACGAGGAGGAAGATAGTGATGAGAACAACTACTATCAGCCCGATATGGAATACTCGGAGATTGTTGGACTGCCAGAAGAAGATGAAATCCCAGCAAATAGGAAAATTAAGTTTAGTAGTGCTCCAATTAAGGTAAGTATGCTTTCTTAAATTGTTCTCTAAGTTTGTTTCGGTTTTGGGGCCTAACTATGTTGAAGAGGGTTGACAACTACTAGAAGTTTTTGTAAGGAATTTAAGATTGCTGATGTAAACTGTCGTCAGGTGATTTTAAATGTTTGGAGTTTGAGAGGTAGCAATCCCATTTCCTAATGTGCTTTATAATGATATAAACCACAAGTGAGCAGTGTGAAAGCTAAGGAAGTTTGGAGATTGTGAAATGCATTCCATTGGACTGGAGTATGAAAAATATGAGCCCTGAGTGTTTGTTTAAAATAAAACTATAACAAGTGTTACTTAATATTACCTGTACAAACTTTCTGAATCTATAAACTGTACGATCCGAGGTATAAGGTACATCAAGCAAATTATGGTAACCTTGAAATAATTGTCTTTACTTGCTTGCTTAAAACATCCAAGTTATTCCTTACTTATGTGTAAGTGGATCGTGAGGAATGTTGATGGAATTTCTTTTCTTGATTGCTACTTAGTAGTGAAAATTTGATTTATAGAAATATATTAGCTGACTTAAATACTGTGATTGAAAAAGCTCTGACTGTAAACAGCTTTGAATTCAGAATTTGTTATGTAGCTTTAAAATGAGATTTTGTGAAAGGAAATAAAATTGATTTGCCATTCATGGATTTATTTTACCTCTTAAAAACTGGATAAATGCCAGTTGAATTCAGATGCTCTAGTCTAATGACTTCACTTAGCTAACATTTGGTATAGAAGAATAGCACAAAGTGCGCCAGCAGCGGGTGGTGAAACATTATTAGGGATAATGGCCATGGGGGCAGGAGGTGGTTGGTTGAGTGGCAGAATCCCCTGGAGTGCTTTCTCAGAGTGCACTGCCCACCAGCTCAGTCCTCAGATTCTGGCATACTGTCCTTGGGGAAGCCAGAGGGCTATGGTGGCAACTGTGTACTTTGAAACTGCTTTCTAGCAGCTTCTAGCTTGTACAATGTGTGTATGTATGATAGATTTGGAAATTGATATTGTATCTCCTCAAAATCTAGAGTCCATTGTTATTTCTATCATACATATAAAGTTGTGAGATAAATGATTTACATGAAAATAGCTACAGAGAAGTCTGATCGTATTTTAAAATGAAATAATCTGTGAAATTGTTTACTGGATGTTTTGTGGGCCAGTTTTCATTTTATTAGTGAAAGGCAGAAGTTCTGGATATGAACGGGCCATGTCAATTTAAATGGTGCTTTCACCAGAGAATGTGAGTCTGGTTTGAAAGTAGGCTAAGTTTTCTTTCAGTCGCTAGTACTGTCCTGTGATTCTTTCTCCTTTGCTGTCCCGTACTCCCACTTGTGGGAGTCTTCAAGGGTGCCCTTTCCGCAGACCTGTCTAATGAGCTGGCGGACTTTACCATTCATACCCGCTTTGAACATCATCTTTCTGTCCCTTGGGAGGAAAGCAATGTGATTAAATTGCTTTACATTGGGCAAAGCATGAAAAACTGAAATGAACTCTTCAAAGGAGTTTATTAAGCCTGGCGACTGACTTTTTAATAGGGGACAGCAGTTTATAAAAATTTATCAAGTAGAACATTAGCCACACAACCCAATGGGACCCTGGGCTGCATACTAGACAGTTATAAGTTTAATGGATTTTAAGGGCTTTGTCAATGAAGTGCGTCTGTTTGTATGTGAACAGACCAGCTTGTTGGATATGATATTTTGAAATTCAAGTGGTTTTTTTTATTACTCTTGCTTGTAACAGTAGGCATTTTGCCTCTTACACAATAAATAAACTGAAATTCATATTACAGAGAATGAAAACAAATTACGTATGTTTAAATTTAACTCATTTCTTAAACTTAGGTCAAGCGTATGATTTGTGAAACAAACACACTGTGATCTGTTTTATTGGGCAGTTAGCAGGACTGGTTGGAGTGGATTAAGTTTGCAAACAGAATGGTCATTATTAGCCTTTTTATAATGAATAGCACAATTACTCTTGTTTCCATTGTTTAATACAGAGTTGAATCAATTCATTTTGGAAAATTTGAGACCTGCTTTTTACTGGTCCTGGTGCTGTTTTGGTTATTTTCAATTCAGTTTTTTTTTTTTTTTTGCCTCAGCAGGTGGTGAAGTCTTAATTCAAATATTTGGGGAAAGCTTATCCTAAGTGTTCTTTGATGCTGCTAGCTACCGAAGACGCAAGAATCTATAAAGTTACTTCTTTCCTTTGTGACTTTGTGATTCTTAAAAACACTGAATTTAAAACTCATATATTATACTATATAAAACTGAACCAAAATATTTAGTGTCCTGAGAGTCCTTTAATAATATTTGGCTGTACTAAGTGCATAGAATGAAAGGTATTTGAGATATTATTTGGAACTGAGGATATTCATGCATTCCTTATGTGTGTTACTTTATTATTTCATAAAACTTTACTTATAGAATGGGAGGTTATGATTTCCAACCTCTTTGAGAAACATTTTTTAAAGATAAGATTTTTGAAGTTTTCATATTCTTTCTCTAGTATTTTTATTCTGTACTAGGTGAAATATTCCCTGTACCTTTAGTGTTTCATTGTAGATCTTTTCATGATATTTGTGTGTGTAATATTGTCCTCAGTCTCTATTTTGGTTCTTTTGTAGATGTTTTAAGTATATCACACTAAGATGTCTTAAATCTGGACCTGAAAAAACAACAAAATAACATATTCCTTATACTTGTTAGTGACTTAGAAATGGTCAGATTTTACTGCCTGCCAGCAGGGTGACTTTCCAGTTTTCATGGACCCAGTCGTTTCTTATTGGATAGGTTGATATGGTTCATGGGGCCTGGGCCATTAGAATGGGATTGACAATAGCAAATATAAAATTTACCCTTGAGATATGGGGTGGGAGAATGTCACGAGCAATGTTGATTGGAAATGTGTAATTACACTTTTCATTCTTAGAAATTTCTCAAGATGAAGTGAATGAGTTAAAGTAAATGTGTCATAGATAGATCAAGGGTGGAAAGCGTGACTTTTGTCATTATTTTTCTATTAGTCTGGAACATTCAGTAATCCCTGGCATGTATGAGGAGCGCCGTAAATAGCTCGTGCACAACTAGTGCTGTCTCAGTCCTGAGCTGCTGGTAGGTGGGGTGTGTGGCCTGGAATTAACAAGGCTTCTGGGGCCCTTCTGTACAACTCTGCTCTTGGATGACCCTTGTGATGTCACTGCAACCTCATTAAGGAAATCATACCCTTTTCTCTGTCACTGGTAGCCTTGTATCCTTTGAATTGGTATTCGTTAAAGAACATTATTAAAAAAAGACTTTCATAGCTCCCAGCAAGTAAGAGATTGCAGAATTAATGTTGCAGTGTAGTGTGCTGTACTTTGATTGCTTTGTCACACTGTATGGAGCTTTTATTTTTTTCTGTTCTAGGGGTGGAACCCAGGGTCCCCAGCCTTTTTAATTCTTTATTTTGAGAAGGTCTCATTAAATTTCCCAGACTGGTGTTGAGCTTGCGCTCCTCTGGCCTCAGTCTTTGGAGGAGCTGTGTATCACTGTGCTAGGCTGGCAGTGTACTGAGCTGCAGTTCAGAGGAGGATCAGGAAGAGTAGTGATGCTACTTTGATCCTTCCATGGAAGTTGATGGAAATGGATCTCTCTGAATTCTCACCCTCTTTTGGGGGGCACTGAGGCATAGTCTGGGTTACCTGAAGCCTTTTGTTCAGGATGGTGTGCAGAGCATAATTTTTCTGAGATCTAACCTTTTGTCTTTGTGAGGCTTCTCTTTCTAAGGATTTTGTCAATGTGTGTTAACTTTAATATGCATATGACTCACTTTGGGATTCTTGTTAAAATGCAGATTTTTGTTTCAGTAGGTGTTCTGTGGGAAAGTACCTCAATGCAGTGGTTATCCCCTAAATACAGTATTAGGTAAGCTATCTCAGAGGATGGAGGCATTCAGCAACCAAATTCAAATGCTTGACTCTCATTATGTATTAAATCCAAGAGGAAAACGTGGAGGAAATTAACACACTTAGGTGCAAAGCAAATTGGAAGGCCCGAACTCCCTGCCTCTTTGAGTACACCCGATCCATTTCTTTCACACCTGCCTTCCTCACTGGTGGTGTGGTTATGAGGACCAGAGTGGGTATTTGGCGAAACCCCACAGACCAATGGTACTCTGTGTTGGTGAAACACACTTTGTCTGTTGAAAAGATGTGGGGCATGTACATCTAGGTACAGCTGTACCTTTGCCAGTTCATCTGCTCATGAGCCCAGGGTTTTATTTGCTTTCATGGGTGCAGCACTGTGTTTCCAGAACAGGAGCATACTGAGTGTCCTTAGTGGCTTGATAGGAAGATATGGTGTCAGTCCAGATTTGGCATGCTAGTGACTTGGTCTTTTTATCCTTATTAGTCAGCTTCTTTCATTCAATTATATTTTCTGTTTATTCTTTTTTGTAATGTCATATTGTAGGTGACTGTCTCACGCAGTTTTAGGACATTTTCTGAATTCTGCCTTCATATCACCAGCTTACATTCTTACTATCTGTGTTTAACCAAGTCCAAGCTTTGTTTCTCTCATGGACTGTTAGCTTATTTACAGTTCTTGATGATCACTCCTTGTGAGTCTCCTTTCCTCCTCCTTTTTTCTTCCCTTTCCCTTCCTCCCCCCCCTTCCCTGCCTCTCTACCTTTCCTGCTGGGGATCAAACCCAGGGCTTTGCACACGCTAGATGGTGGCTTTATCACTGAGCCACGTCCACAGTCCACATTTCTTTTCGTTACCTCTATAACATAATTGAATATCATCAAATCATATAACAAACAAATGCAATGGCAGGTCTGGAGTGGGACCTGAGATTGTGGATTTCTAACAAATTCTTAAGTGGTACTGACCTTGCTGGTTGATAGACCTTTCTTTTGGACTGGCTTCTGAAGGGGGTTGGCCATAGGATGTTGAATAAATCTGTTTTTTTTTGTTTTTTTTTTTGCGGCACCGGGGATTGAACTCATGACCTCGCGCTTGCCAGGCAGGCGCTTAGACCGCTGAGCTAAATCCCCAGCCCTGTTTTTGAGACAGGGTCTCACTATGCCGTTCAGGCTGGCCTTGAGCTCACTTTGCAGCCCAGGCTGGTCTCGAACTCACAATGATCCGCCTATCTCAGCCTCCGGAGTGCTGGGATTACAGGCGTGAGCCATGACGCCCAGCAATAAATCTGTTTTTCAGGTGGGACTGCTGTAGCAGGTTGTACAGAATAATATTCTTTGAGGATGAAATAATTTGTAATTGTGTAAAGTGCCGGAAGCTCTGCTTCTGGATACCAAAGTGAATAATGATTCCTGAATTTCTTGGGTGTTTGGGTCCTTAAATAGTGATGCTCTAGCCGGGAGTGATCAGGCATGCCTGTATTCCCAGCTACTTGGGAGGCTGATGCAGAGGATTTCCAGTTCCAGGCCAGCCTGGGCAATTTAGACGCTGTCTCAGTAAAATAAAGAGCACTAGGATCGTAGCTCAGCCGTAAAGCATATATGTAGTTTGTGCAAGACCCTGGGTTTAATTCTTGGTACAAGAAAAAAGAAATCACATCATTGGCACATGTGTGGTTTTTATTTATAAAAAGATAGCATGAGGTTCTTGATCAACTCAGTTCTGTTTTTTTTCATTCCTTTGGACATCTAAATCAATAAACTTTTAGAGGGAATGTAAGAATTTCCATTTTATTTAATTTACTTTTATTTGTATAACTTTGATGGTATAACATTTAAATTGTATTTCTTTTTAAATTTTGATATTTCATAACTTATGTTTCAAAATGAGGTAAATGAAATATGTCGAATATTTTAATATACTGTGTAAAATCAAATAATGAATGTATATTGAGTAAGTCCGTCTCTGAAAATTGAAGTGTATATACTGTATTCTTTTTTTTTTAACTTAACAGTCATCATTTGGTTTAAAAAGGAGTTCTTTTCTATAGAAAATGACTTCAAATGTTTGTTTTTATAGTAGAAAGCCTTGAAATTTCCTCCTTTGTCACATTGTAAACATTTTGCCTTTATTCTAAACTTCCTCACAAATACAAACACTAAACAAATACATTGTTTAACTTGTTAGTCTGATTAAATGTGCATCAAGTATAATTTGATTTAAATCTTATTTGCATTAGATTTTTTTCTGATATCTTCATTACCACTAAGGAAGAAAAAGGTTTAGAAATTTCTTGAGAGTACAGTTGAATGTAGGATAAGTTACATGGTACATAAGCAAAACAAATATTGTCATATTAAACTCTAAAAATAATTGTTGGTTTTTGTGCTGCTAATTTATATTTTTCCTTGTTTTTCTATGTTCTTCTATTTTGAACCTGTTTTATTTTTTGCTCTTTTGCTGCATTGTATTTTATAGTTTTAATTTTGAAAGGTAAGGAAATTTTTAAGTTACGCTTTAGTTTCTTCCTGGTCACTTTTAAAATTTCCCTGGGCTCTAATCTCTTCACTTCTGTGACACAGAAATTTAGACATGAAAAATACTTAAAGGTAATCTAATGTAATTTCCCAGTCACTTTAGGAAGCCCTTCAATAGCATAATGCCGACAGATGATCTTTGAGCTTCTGCTTGAATAATTCCACGTATGGGGGTTTATTACTTTGGAAGATAAAAGGAAAGTTAGAAGGGAATGCTGGGGTGACTGTGTGCTTTAATTTTAATTAGCATTTTTTATTGAGGTAACATTCAGGTAACATAAAAAAAATCACATTTTGAAGTGCACAGTTCAGTGGTTTTTAGTATATTCATAGTGTTATGCAACCGTTACCATTACCTACTTCTAGAACATTTCATCACCCCAGAAAGGAATCCTGTGCCTGTTAGTAGTCTTTCCCAATTCTTCTTCCATCCTCTGGCAAACCGTAATCTACTTCTTGTCTCTGTGGATTTGCCTCTTTTGGACGTTTCATGTAAATGAAATGCCCTTTGAAAGGAATATAGAAGACACAATCAGTATGGTTTGTAATATATTAAATTAAAATAACGTTAGGATAGCAGGCCACCAGAAGGCCTAGAGAGCAAGGACAAAAGAGTTTTCTAAACGATGATGTGGGGGCTAAACAAGTGGAAGTGAAGTTAAATGTTACTGATAACAATAAAAGGAACAAATGTCGTCCACCTTTTTATGCAACTTTGTATGGAAAATAAAGTCATGAAGTTGAAGAGACTGAAGGACCCAAGAAGGAAGGAAGAGATTTATAACCTGGGAAGAACAGGTTTATATGGCAAAGAGGATGAGAACAAGTCCTGGCTTCTGTTTTGCTCACTAGAAGCTGTTGACAAAGCAAGACTGCTTAATTCAGCACAGTGTTTCTTTAAAGGCCCAGATTATACTAAGACTGATACTCATTTTTACCATAGGCCTTTTCAGAAGGAAGAAACCCTTTTCCTTTTCTAACGATCTGATGCTTATTTCTATCCTACTGAGATAGAAGAAATAAAGATACAAAGGAAACAGGGAAAATCGTAATTTAAAAATTTGTACTTAAAAGGAAGACACTGCAGCATTATAGATTTTTTGCCCTTCCAGGATACTCCTAAATCCCTAAATTTTAAAATATGTATCCAATAGATTGGCCAGTGCTTTTCTCCTATGAAATGGGCTGTTTACCTATACATGGGATCTTGTCTTTACCTGTAAATTGAACCTGTGATTTTCTCTCTTTACTCAGAGAGTCACAAATTCCACAGATATCCACTCTCAAAACACTTCAGCATACTCAGCCCCAGACTGTAATGTGCCTCTGCCTTGAGGCTCCGCACTTTTTGAGTGTGGGGCTTTCTGACTCGTGAGGCTGTTTATGCCTGGCACTGCAGTTCTCTTTGGCATCCTGCAGCTCTTTTCTGTGATGTGGGTCAGCAAACCTGCAACCTACCCTGTAGGTGGAATTCGTTGAATTCTCCCTGTCTTCTTGGGGCCTTGCTAGGATTCAGTCTAGTGACCCTACTACCCTTATGTTGCTTTCAGTATTCCTTTTTGTTAATTGGTAATTGTTTATGGGCAAAGAAATCTTTAAGAAATTTTTCTTACCCTTCATTATGTCAAATGTAGCTTTCATACTCCTTGCTATAAACATCTATAAGAGGAGTGATTTCAGGCAAGTATTTAATTATTGTATGTCATCTACAGTAAAATATTGTCTACATTACTATTAAATATTATTACCTGGTAACAGTGAAAGTAGCACTGAGAGTTAACTTGATATTCTGTGAACTTGGCTAAATCAGCCTCTTGAGGCCTTGGATTTCTTGTAATTGAGACTATCTTTTACTTGTAGTTTATCTCTAAAATCCTTTCTCAGCTTAGTATTTTGTAACTTGCTGATCTTAAACATATTTGTACTGTGCCATAATCGTAAATATTTGTGTTGTTTCAAAGAGAAAATTCTGGACATCTTTTATTGAAATATTAAAACAAATTTATATTGCTTTTGATAATGTTGTTTATAGTGGAGTCTATTAAAAACTTAAAGTGGTTAAAATATCAAATCTAAGAGTACATTTTTGCAGAGTGGATTTTTCATGCAGCTTGACTTGCGAAAGTCTGGTTTGAACTATATGGTAAAACATTTTTCCAAGGAACCTAAGAATAAAGAATGGTTTGTAATATAGTTGCTGACATATTAATTGCTTCATTCTTTTTTGTTCTAGAAATAGCTTTATAGCATAGTTCAACATGATTGCAATATTGATTTTTTTGCACAATTTCTAAATTTTCTGTCTAAACTGTTATTTCCTTCTTATGCACCTATCCTTACAAAGAAGACAATGAAATAGCCAGAGTATAAACATGGAAATTTTATATTCCAGGAGGAGGAAAGTTTTGTTTTTTACTTAATCTGCTGTATTTCTGTGGGCTTTCAGAAGTGTTTGTAGAGTTGAAGATATTCTCCGTGTATTTTTGAGTGACAAGTGATTTTAAATGAAGCCAGGTATGGTGGTGCATGCCTGTAATTGTAGCAGTCTGGGAGGCTGAGGCAGAAGGATCCCAACTTCATGCCCACTGTGGGCTATTTAGGGAGACCTTGTCTCAAAACAAATCAACCCTACAAAATAAGAGAAATAAATAAAAAATAAGTGGTTTTAAATGCAACTGCTAATAGTATCTTTCCTTCATTTTAAAGTCAGATGACATGAATTTAGTACTGGAGAAAGTGAATCTTCCAAATTATTTATTATACCAGTTGACGTAGCAGGCTAATTTGGGACACAGAGTAGTTGGCAAGGGTCAAAAAGGTGAACCTTGGTCCTGGAGGTTTCTTTCCAGCAGGGACCAGGTGAGAATCCCAGAGTGTACCTATTTGGTGTTTGTCCTCTGGTCATTTCGCACCTGCACAGCCCTGAGAAGCCGAGAGAGAAACTGAGTGAGTGTGCTTTTGAGTCTGTTACTGTTCAGGGAGGGAGACTTTTTTCTTAAATTTCATTAAATTCTCTAAATCAGTATTAAATTTCTCCTCTAAACATTTTTTTTAACTCTTCCTCTTTCAAAAAGTTGTGTCAGTAGAGCTTCATTGGAAGTATATTCGTATCAGGACATTTGTCTAATGTTGGATGTAAGAATTTTAACTAATACTCAAAGCCAGGCATCTTTTTTACAGATGTTTAAAGCATTTTCCTTCTACTATAAAGGACTTCAGTAGAGAAGTGGTAAGTTTATTGATTTGCTTTTAAGATTCAGTTTATTTTTAAGAAGCACTCTACCACTGAGTATAGTACTCTAGTACTATACTGATGACTTCTTTTACTCAGTATTTGTTTCAGATAAAATAGACATGCAAAATTGTTTTGTTAAAAAAAAAAGACCTCTGTGTGTGTGTGTATGTGTGTGTGTTAGAAATTTTAATCTTTAATTTTAAAGATTAAGCACCAAGGCTTAAAACAGATATACAAACAAGTTTTATGAAAAGTAAAGAATGGGCCAGAAATGTAAATGCATGACAGCAGGAAGAGCAGAATTGAAGACTGAAAATTGTCTTAGTCCATTTTCTGTTGCTCTAACAAAATATCTAAGACTAGTGTGTATGTATGCATATATATATGTATTTTTTTTTAAGAAGGAAGTTTCTTTAGGTCATAATTCTGAAGGTGGGGAGATCCAGGGCCCTAGTAGCAGCATCTGGCAAGAGCATCATAACATGACAGTGAGCAGGGAGGAGAGTGCGTGTGGAGCGAGGACACAGGGTGCTTTGCTGGGTAACCAGCGCTCTGCATGCTGACTAATGTAGTTCTGGGGCAGTGATCCCTCCTGAAGACCTTAGCTCTTAGAGGCCACACCTCTTAACACCACTACTTTGAGAATTAAAGTTCCAATCTTTTGGAAGACACATTCAAATCATGGCAATAATCCAGATTTTCACTAGCTTTAAAATACATGCACAACTCTGAAGTTTGTGTTCAAAAGGGGATTAACTCCATACAGTATATGGTTTTTTTTGTGTGTATGTGTGCATGTGCAACATTTAAAATTAGGATTTTGTTAGGATCAATTTCTAAATATAAAATTATTATAGCTAAAATATTTTAAACCCCTTGATGCATGCTGTCTTTATTATTCAGAAATATTGTATTAGTTTATAATTAGCACTGAATTAGAATAGTTTTTTCATAATCCTTGCACCACCACTTATATATGCTGTATGGTTTTTCCTTTGCTAAGTGAGAATGTCTTGTAGTTTCTCCCTGTGATGTTGATTTATTGGTGAGGTTGGAGGTTTTCATGTGTTTATAGCCTTTTTTTTCTTCAGTAGGAACATGAGGGCTTGTTCCTACTAGGCAAGCTATCTATCACTGAGCTACCTCCACAGCCAACTATAGGTCTTTTGTGATACGAGTTCTGAATATTGTTGGCTGCCTTTTTCTTTTTTTTGTCATTGATTGTTAGTAAGGACATCTAAGTATTATTTATGTTAGTAGTCAAAACAATTTGCATATTCAAGTAATGAAGGAATAATGGTGGAATTCTTTATGAGAGATGCGTGAAGTACTAATAGGGTAAAGCTGTATAACTAATGCTTTATAAGATTATATCTAGGTGAGTAAACAATAGTGTGGTTAAATACTTAATATGCATTTCCATTTCTATTTTGAAGTATGTATATGCTAACTGTGATATTTTCTGGGTAGAGATAATAAAAGCGATCTATAAAAATTATACGTTTCTAGGATTACTAAATTTTTTGTAATGAGTATACGTTATTTAATTGCATTAAAATGGTGGTAGTGTGATGCAACTAATATGATCAGCAATAGCAACTTAAGGAATTGATAAAAATGCTTTTTTATGCAATCCGAAATTCTTTTTTTTTTTTTTTGTCTTTTTGAGACAGTTTCACTATGTAGTTCACCTGGCCTTGGACTCACTTTGTAGCCCAGGCTGACCTTGAACTCACAGCAATCCTCCTGCCTGAGCCTCCTGAGTGCTGGGATTACAGGTGTGTGCCACCACACCCTGCCTTGCAACACGAAATTCTAATAATTAATTTTTGGGGGGCATATGTCACAGAAGAAAATTTTGGCTAGAAAGTATTTTATTGAATATTGAGTTTCTGTTGGTGATATTTAGGTAACTGTATGTAATTGTAAGGGCTGTGTAAAGGGAAAGAGGCAGTATTAACAGATAAAACATTTAAGAATTTAACTCCATAAAATGTTACATTGGAAAAAAAATAGAATTTCAAGAAAAAGTAGTTTTACTTTTGATTTTGGATGTTTATATAAATTGTTTTCATAAGAAATTTGAAGTAGGGATATCTTAGCTGATTATGTACCCAACTAAGTTTGACATGAGACTTACATTTTCCCAGTGGAGATATTTTTACATTGGTGAATCCTCCTTTGAATACTGAATTCTTTGAGTGC
>RJWT010028186.1:0-15289 GCA_004365215.1 Cuniculus paca | reverse complement strand
CCTCAGCCTCCTGAGTGCTGGTATGACAGACGTGCACCACTATGCTCGGCTATCCCTACACTTTTTTTATTTTTTATTTTGAGACAGGATTTCACTAAGTCACCTAATTGCCCAGGCTGGGCTGAACCTGAAATGTTCCTGCTTCAGCCACCCAGAGTACTAGGATTACAGACATGTATCACCTTGTTTGACTGTGAGAGCATTTTATTTATTTTTATTTTGGGGCGGATACCGGGGAACGAACTCACAACCTTGCACTTATCAGGCAGGTGCTTGAGCCACTGAGCTAAATCCCCAGCCCCTGTGAGAGCATTTTAAATCATCACTTACCCTTTTCCTAATCACCTCTGGTCATCGCACCATTCCTGAGCCACTCAGAGAGCCCGGAAATCAGAGTTACAATTAGCCTAAGGCAGGCAGAGGGAGGCCCTGGAGGCAGGGTGACCTGGTGGCCATGGGCCAGACTCCTGCTTTCTTGGAACTTCAGGTTCTGCTCCATAGTACTTGGAGAGTTCACTCTTAATGTAGAAGAGATTTTTAAGAAGACAGAATGATCTACTAAATGGGGTTCCTATATCCTTCTGGAAATAACTGATGAGGTGAAACTTCCCTACCTGAATCTCTGGGGACCAGAAAAAGTAGAAGAAGAATAGATGAGAAACAGCACTTGGGAGGCTGAGGCAGGAGGATCGCACAAGTTTAAGGCCAGCTGGGGCTACAAAGTGAGACCCTGTCTCAAAAAACAAAAACAAAAAAAAATAGAATAGATGAGAAAGCAGAGGCACAGAGAAATTGAGGAATTCGCTCAAGGTTACGCAGCACACAAAACAGATAGACCAGTGGGGCGTGGTGGCTCACGCCTGTAATCCCAACACTCGGGAGGCTGAGACAGGCGGATCGTTGTGAGTTCAAGACCAGCCTGGGCTACAAAGTGAGCTCAAGGCCAGCTTGAACGGCATAGTGAGACCCTGTCTCAAAAACACCAGGGCCGGGGATCTAGCTCAGCGGCCTAAGCGCCTGCCTGGCAAGTGCAAGGTCGTGAGTTCAGTCTCTGGTGCCGCAAAAAAAAAAAGATAGACCATGAAGGAATGTCAGGGTTGGAGCGCTTTGGGGAAGAAGCTAGTGAAAAGAGACTGGAGCCAAGGGCAGCAGAAACCTTCAGAAGGGGAGAAGGTCTGCAGGCTCACCTGCCCGGGCTGGAGAGGGACCTGTAGCCTTAGCCTCCTTCCTCCTCTACACAGCCCAATGCAAGTGCTCTCTGTGCACTAGAAGGGACCTCGAAGGTCAGTGTACAGGATGGAGCCCAGAAGGTGCCAGGCAAGGCCCAGCCAGTATTCAGCAACACGTGCGCCTTGAGTCATTTAACCCTTGCCCAATAGGCTGTTGACCACTCCAGCTCAGGTGCCACCCCCCCAAGCAGCACAAGGTGGGTGTGACTAGAGTCCATGAGACAGGGGGACAAGGGGACAAAGACACCAAGGCCACTTCAATGGATGGACAGACTGCTTTCTCCCCGCCCCACGTGCCCAGGGCCCCAGGGCCTGCCTCAGGCTCCCTCCTTGGCTCTCTGCCCTCAGCTGGGACCCAGCTGTCTGCTGAGAAACTGTCACTTTCTAACTTTCTGTTCTTCACTCTCAACTGCTGGGCTGGGTTTCTGTGTGGGCGAGGAGTGTTTCCTCTCTTTCCCTCTGCACACCAGAAATGCAGCCTGCTCCATGATAACTTCTCAAAAGCACCCTCAAAGAGGACCCCAAAGTCAAGGGGACCTCAAACCTTCACCCCAGGGCACAGCCTCTCCGGTTCCTCTGGCCCAGGCCTGACTGGAGGTGAACTCGGAGCAAAACATCTTTATGCTCCAAAGGGGAAGGTGTAGGCCTCTGCTTCTGTCCTTGGGAAAAGCAGGTAGGTGACAGGACCCCTGCCCTACAGCTGGCCCGCTGGGCATTCCTTGTTCCCCTGGACTTGGCCTGTGTCTTGAGTCAAGGAGACAGCTGGGGCTGGGCACCATATGCACGGTGCGGTGCAGAGGGGGATGTGCAGTGGGCAGGTGCACACTGCAGACAAGGGCATGAGGAGAGCGCTGCTGACGGGGGCTGACAGGGGGAGGGAAGACACCTGGCAAGAGTGTGCGGCAGGTGTGGGCCAATGCAATCATCCCTTCAAGGATCTGATAAGCACCTACTATGCGCCAGGCTCTGTTCAAAGCACTTGCAGGTCAAGGGTGCAGCTCAGGGGTAGGTAGAGTGCTTGCCCCGCTTGTGCATAGTGCTGGCTCAATCCCCAGCACCACCTACGCGTGCAAAAGTAAAACAGATCTGACTCCCCCATCCCTGGAGGTGACACTTAGTCAATAAGGACAAATATGTCAACTCTGCTGGGTGTCGGATGGTGACAGTGCTGTGGGAAGAAAGTAAGAGGGAAGGAGGGGCGGGGGTGTCTCAGATGCTGGGGCTTGGGCACCAGTGGGGATGAGACAGGAGAAGCGCAGTGTGGGTGATTCCCCACAGCCCTGTGCAGGGAAGGGGGGGCGGGTGCTGAGGCGCAGGCTGTCCAGGGCCAGTGAGAGCCAAGCAGGCTCGGCCTGCCCTGCAGGGCCTGGGGCTGGGCTGAGTCGGGGAACAGAATCAGGCTGGGGCCCCCCAACTGGCCGCCAGAGGAAACCAGCGCAAACCGGTCGCCCCGCACTGCAAGTCAGTGCCACACAGTGTTGTCTTCCTGTGGAGAGCAAGGTCGCTCTGATGCCACCTCTTCCCGGAAGCCCTCTGCATGAACCTTTCCTTCACGGGGCAGAGGCGAGGGTGCCTGGTACTGATCAGAAAGGTTTTTGTGTTTTGTGTGGTAGTGGGGAGTGGACCGAGGGCCTTCACACTGAGCACTTTTTTAGCTTTTATTTTGAGACAGTATTGCTAAGTCGCCCAGGCTAGGCTCCAGCTCAGAACCCTCCTGCCTCAGCCTCCCAGAGTGCCGGGATTACAGGCGTGCACCAACACACCTGGCTGGGGAACAGTGTTTAAAGTCTAGAAAGATACTCCTTTCTGACTGACTCTACCACTTCTACCCACACTGACCTGGAGGAAAATGCCAACCTGCTGAGTTAACGGCTGTGGGCGAAGAACTAGCCGTTTGCAGTTGTAGCCCAGGACTTGCAGGATCTTAGGGAAGCCATTTCTCCAGACCTCAGTTTCCTCATGTGTAAAGTGGGGTCAGCGCGTGCCTCGGGCAGACCCTGAAAGGGGACATGAACAGCCATGCACTCCACACCAGCTCTCTTGTAACTGCGTGCAAGATGCCGCAGCTACTCCCACTTCGCACCCGAGGAACTGAGGCACGCAGGGGTCTGTGAGTTACGCAAAGTCTTACAGAACCTGCTCTCTGCGTAGCACTCCATTGTTTTGTGTTGGAAATGCTGAGGATGGAAACCAGGGCTTTCTGCTGGCCAGGGTGCGAGGCGCACTCCACCACTGAGCTACACCCTACTCCCTCATTCCATTGTTCTGAGTGATTCCCATCCTTTCCACTCAACTAGTTAGCCAGTCAACTAGCGGCTAAACAGCTAAAGGGCACCAATCGCCTGCTGCCTCGTGGGAAGCGGCATCCCTCGACTATCCCATGGCCCCATGTTGGGGGTGGTGGGGCTGGGAGTGGAAGAGGTTCCTGCTTTCTTGAGCCTGGAGCTGTGGGGCCATGGGACACAGCTGGAGCTCTGTGACCGTGGTGCTAACTTGTGTAGTGGCGATGAGCAGCCCAAAGTCCTGTGAAGATAACAGCCATGCCGAGGACCCTGAGGGAGGGATTTGGCATCATTATTAAAAGGAACAGCGGGAGGGCAGAGGACCATTGTGCTCAGCAAGATGTGCAGCAGCACCCAGGGGTTCAGAGCCTGGAGGGAGGGTGCTGGGAAGCTGGGAGCTCAGGTCCCAGAAGGAGGGGTGAGAAGCTCCAGGCAAGGACCTGCATGGACAGGTGCGGGGACAAGGCGCGCCCTTTCTTTTTTCTCTTTTTTTGGGGGGTACCAGGGATGGAACTCATGACCTCGCGCTTACCAGACAAGTGCTTGAGCCATTGAGCTAAATTCCCAGCCCATGGCACGCCCTTTCAAAAGACAGACAGAGAGAGCTGGGCCTGAGGCCGCCGCACAGGTGCGAACAGGCCAGCTGTGAGGGTCACCGGTCCATCGAAGGGTGATGGGTTCAGGCACCAGGCAGAGGCCTCAGGAGCTGGAACCCCCCAAGATTTTAAAGAGGATGGTGGCCTGCAGGATTTGGGGAAGATGCTTGGCCCCCAGCACACCAGGAAAGCCTGGGCAGACCTGGTGAGGTCTTTCTTTTGGTCCCAAAGCTTGGGCCAGAATCAAGTACTAAAGACAGCTGGGCATGGTGTTGTACTCCTGTAAACCTAGTGTCTGGAGGCTGAGGCAGGAGATTTTTGAGTTCCCAGCCAGCATGGACAATTTAGCAAGATCCTGTCTCAAACTAAAACAAACAAACACCAAAGAAAGACAGGGTTGTGGACATTGTCTTCCTGTGGAGCTCTTGTGACCCTGGCTGCAGTCATCGCACCCTGTCTTATCCCCATCCTCAAGGCAGAGGCAACAGAGGACTAGAAAAGCCTGGCTGTCCAGGGCCTGCTTGAGGCATGGAGAGAAAGGCACACAATGGTGTTTACATGCTCCCTCCTTTCCCTTCTGGTGGCCGGGCCTCAGCGGCGGTTACCCCACTGCGGTTTCTTGGCCCCAGGGAGTGCCTGCGTTACATAATGCCTGACACAACCGCCCTCACAGACACACCGCACAGTCACAGCCGTATGCGATGACACGCTCTCAGGTACTTGCCTCCGTGGGGTCACACATACCTATGTGGTGTGGTCAAAATACATGGTGAATGTGGTAAAAGACACGTTGGCGTTAACCTTCCTCAAAATACTGCCCCTCGCTCCAAGCACACTTATCCCATCACTCCTGCACACGCCGAAGCAGCCCTGCAGGTCTCTCTGGAGTGTCCATGTGGACTGGCATGGCTGCTCCATGTCCTGAACCGGATTATAGGCCTGGCTAATGTTTACATTTTTGAAAGCTAGAAAACACTAAAAAGCTGAGCATGGTGGCCCATGCCTATAATCCCAGTACTGGGGAGGCTGAGGCAGGAGGATCGCTATGAGTTTGAGGCCAGCCTGGGTGACATAGTGAGTTCAAGGCCAGCCTGAACTACATAATGAGATGTTGTCTCAAAAAACCAAAGAAAAGAAAAAAATTATTACACTAAAAGACTCATTGCCACTAATCCCCTTCAAAACACCCAACATATTCCCTCAGCTCTAATACTTTTACCCGGTTATTCTTGGCACCATGTCTGTTACCAGGACAAGGATTTTGCATTTAAATGCTCACCACATTTTGTGCTCACCGTCACAGGTTGCTGTTGTCTGGGGTCACCCAGCAAGGATTTAGCAGGTTCATCTTCACACACCTGCCCCTCGGGTCCCAGGAGCACTGAAGCCCACTGGGCTGACCCAGGCCTATCTCAGATTCCCAGGGGAGAGCCTCAGACCTGGACCAGCCTGGGCAGGGAACAGCCACGGAGGAGCTGAGAACCAAACAGGGCGACTGAGGACTGGGCCACAGGTGGAGCGCAGTGTGTGGACGCCAGGAACTCAGGCCCGGCATGCGGGGGATGGGGTATGGACAAGGCCTCCCAGGCACAGGTGGGAGGTCTGGAGAGTTACTGCGACAACAGGTTGTAGCTTTTAAAGGCATGGCCCTGAGTCACCCTGAGAACCTGCAGTGCTATTCCTAGGGACCCCCAAGCCGACATTCTCACCTGAAGGTGCGAAGTCCCTGGGTTCAATCTCTAGTCCAAAACAAAAAAAGAGAGAGAGAGACTGAAACATGTAATAAAGAGAAAGCTACGGACAGTGTGACCTCCGCTCATCAGAGCCAAACTGTTTAGAATGTGTGGGTATAAACAGAGCCACATAATCAAGTCTCCAGAACACACCCCACAGCATGGCTGCCAACGGTCACCTCTGGGAAGTGGGACTGAAGAGGAAGTTGAGGGGACTTGTCCAACTGCACTGCTGGAACTCTGTGTCCACCTCTGGTTATTCACACAGAGCAGGCACGAGTTTGGAGAAGGGGATAACGTCAGCAAGAGGCCCCTCCTGCCCAGGAACAGCGCTATTCTCCGTGTTCTCTACTTTCACCGAGGCGGGTGTGGCCTCAGAGTCCTGCAGCCCCTGCTGAGTTGGGGGACCTTGGGTAAGTGTCCTGTCTCAGCTTCATTTCCCTCACGGGTCATATGGGAGAGAGCACAGCCCATGTTACAGCGAGGCTGGTTTTGTGTGTGACATTACTGAGACCCTGTTAGGATGCAAGATGGCAGGTTTCCTGCTTGGAAGGGAGATGGCAGAGGACACATGATCTGGGTCTCATCCAGACCCACGCAGGGGAGGGGCACAAGAGCCAGGTCTGAGGGCAGATGCTGCAGAGGCTGACTGCTGAAAGGTGAGGAAGGCAGGAGCATGGGGCGCTTTAGAGGCAAAGGCCCTGGGCCATGACAGTGCAAGAATCCAGGAACCAACGGGAAGGGAGGGGGCCTTGCACGTTGCCTGAGCCTCGACAGACAGGCAGCTCCAGAGGCCTGGATCTGAGCCACAGGTGACAGAACCCTGCCTGACATCCTAGGGGCACGGCCTCCGAAGTGTTTCAGATGCTGGATTTGGAAGAACGGTGGCTGGGGGAGGACCAGCAGGGGCTTCTGGTTTACCAGGTATGCTGGTGAGAAGGGGTCCTGAGCTGCAGAGGCAGAAGGGAGGGGACAGAGAGCAGGGGGACAGGGCTACAAAGCAGAGTCATTAGGTCTCAGCAAACCATGAGGGAAGGGAGAGAAGAGAAAGCGGAGGAAGCCAGGTGCTGCATGGGTGACTGGGTAGATGTGCTGTCACATTTTTGGGGACAGTTGGAGGGTCATTGTGAGGGGCTTCTGGAAGACATAGGCCTTGGACTGCTGAGCAGGGCCACAAGAACAAGGGCATGGTGTGCACCAGGTGGAATTTGGTCCTTCTCTTCCCTCTCCTGGCATGTACAGTCTGCAGGCTGAAACTGTGGCTTAAGAATATTCTGGACCCTCTTGGCTCCTGTAAGGAGGATGGGCCACTAAGGTCATCCTAGTGTGTCCTGGGGCTTGCTATAGGAAAGGAGAACCTTCAAGATTTGAGTAGTGGTGACTTACTTTTTCACAACTGTCTGCATTCTGTTTTATTATTTTTCTTTTTGCTGGGCTGGGGATGGAACCCAGGCCTTGCACATGCTAGGCTAGTGCTCTACCACCAAGCAACGTCTGCAGCCTTCTTGCTGCTGGCACTTTAATAGAATATTCTAGACCAACAGTGCTGTCCAACAGTACTTTCTGCAATAACAATGCTCTGTACTGTTCAATGCAGTGGCCCCCAGCTACCTGTGGCTATTGAACAAATTTAAATGGAACTAATGAGCCGAGTTTAGTGGCTCATTCCTGTGATACCAGCACCTTAGGTGGCTTAGTTAGAAGGACTGGAAGCTTGAGGCCAGCCTGGCTATGTAGAGAGACCCTGTCTCAAAATAAAATTTTAAAGAAAGGGCTGGGGCTGTAGCTCAGTGGTGATGTTTGCCTAGCACACGCAAGGCCCCAGTTGCATCCCCAGTGCTGCAAAACTGAGGTAGGTTTTAAATTTGTTTAATTTTCATTAATTTAAACTTAAATAGCCATGTGGGAGAGTCTGGTGGAGCAGACCATGGAACTTTCCTGATACCACTCAAACAGGGTGTGGGGGGAAAAACGCTAATAATAAACTGTCTCATCACCGTTTCTGAAGGCCAGTTCTGTGCTCACTGCTTGGGCCTGAGAACCTTCTGCAGCAGGTGGACACTGAGGTGTAGAACCCAGGCTCCGTGAGCAGGGGCAGCTGGCTCTGGTTTGTGCAGCAGTGGTGGCAGAGCTGGCCTGCAAAGAAGGTGACCCGGGTCCTCACCACCCTGCTGCCTGCACAGGGGTTGCAGCGTGGGTGTCGTGAGCTCAGTGCTGTCCTGTTTTGACCCTCAAGGGTCCCTAGTGCCATAGGAACTACTACATCATCATCCCCATTCCAACGAGGAAACAGGCTCAGAGATTTGCTGGCGGCTCCTGAGGGAGAGAGCAGCAGCGAAGTTAACACCTGAACCCAGGGCCATGGTCCCTAGCCGAGGCGCCACGAGCCCAGCCTCCCTGCCCTGCTTTGTGCTGCTGAGAAGCAAAAACCCGGTCCGTGGCCTGTAGGTGGACACAACACCCAGCAGAGGTTCAGGAGGAGCCCTGAGGCTGCGACAGGGCTGCTCCAAGGAGCACAGATGCCTAGCATTGCCCAGGCCACTCAGGATGGCCCAGCCTGCGCTCAGGACGGTGGCCTCAGGGTTCCCTGAGCTCCGGAGCGGAAGCCCCACACTCACCTAGACACAGTTTCCTCATCGAGGGAACAAGAGGGGTGCACTCATTCCTAGGGGGCAAGGTCGGTGGTTTTAAACCCTCTTAGCATGAAGATTGTTTTTCTTTTTTTTTAATAAGCTGCCAAGATTTTATTCAACATATCAGAGAAAAACAAAACGTTTCTAATCATTCACTAAAGTGATACAAAAGTGAATTTTGAAAAATTTTATTTGTGGAGGCAGAATTATCCATCTATAGTAACACCGTCTTGACACTAAAGGTTACCTGCTCGGGGATGGGGACATAGCTCATGGCGCAGCGCCCACCTGGCAAGTGCAAGGTCCTGAGTTCGATTCCTGGTAGGTGAAAAAGAAACAATGTTACCTGCTAAACATTAACTCCCACAGAGTCTAACAGGACAGGACACAGAAGATTGGAAGAGGCCATATAAAATGAAAAGTAGATCTTACTATACTACCAATTATTATTTTTTATTTTATGGAAAAAAAGTAAAACAAAATTTCATAACACAACAATAGGAAAATAATGCAGTTAATACATTGCACGTTGTTATCTTTAAAGTAGTTGCTCAGAGTACAAGAAACGGTCACAAAAATGTCTCCAATCAATATTAGCACAAACCTTCCTTTTCGATGAACTGAAAGACGCTAATAGTATAACTGACTGGCAGTTTTTTCCCTCTCCCTACTACTCGTTCCTCATCCTGGTTCCTTTTTCCACTTAAACATTTTCTTCCCATTTCACAGCATCTATTGTACATTTTAGACCTTACTTACTCTTTCAGTTTCTCACACCAGGGAGACAGTGCGATGTTTACGCACCTGAAGATTCTTTTTAAACCAGGTGTGGTGGCGCCTGTAATCACAGCACTGCGGGAGGCAGATGCAGGAGGATTGAGCACAAGGTCAAGCCCAGCCTGGGGCACTAAGTGACTTAGTGAGAACCTGTCTCAAAATAAAAAATAAAAAAGGGCTGGGAGCCAGGTATGGTGATACATGCCTGTAATCCCAGCATTTGGGCACCTGAAGCAGGGGGACTGCCATGAGTTCAAGGCCAATCCGAACTCTATAGCACGACCTCCATCTCAAACCTCCCTCACCCCTGCAACAAAAGGTCGGGAGATGTAGCTCAGTGTGAAAGCCCTGGATTTAGTCCTCAATAACAATTCACCTCCAATAAAATTCTTTTTGTAAGGAATTTTTTTCCCCTCAGTCTCTGTACAATCAACCAAGAAATCATTTTAAAAATTGATCATGGTTATCTTCCTCCCCCAACACACCATGCCACTTAAAATCTAGGGTTGTGGCAGGACAATACATACAGAAACAAAAGCATCTGAAATATGTCAGAGTCTAAGAAATGCTAGGGTGAAAAATGAAGCAAGATGAAAGGTAAAGGATAGCAGATGGGTCTGTTATTACACCAAGGGTAGCCAGGGTGGCCACTTGGAAAGGCAGCAGTTGGTAGAAAGTTGGAGAAACTGCAAGAATAGCAGCAAGTGCAAAGGTCCTGAGACAGGGAACAAGCCCAGTATGATTAAAGACTAAGGAGGAGGCCAATGGAGATGTGTGAGGGAATGGAAGACTAATTCAGAAAGCTAGGGCTTGTGGGAAGGCTTTGAATGCCACGTTAAGATTTTTGATTCATGCCGGGTATGGTGGCTCACACCTGTAATCCCAGCACTCAAGAGGCTGAGACAGGAGGATCATTGTGAGTTCGAGACCAGCCTGGGCTACAAAGTGAGCTCGAGGCCAGCCTGAATGGCATAGTGAGACCCTGTCTCAAAAAGACAAGGGCCGGGGATCTAGCGCAGTGGCTTAAGTGCCTGCCTGGCAAGCGCAAGGTCGTGAGTTCAATCCCCGGTGCCACTAAATAAATAAATAAATAAATAAAGTAAAAGCACAGAAGAGCTGGGCATAGTGGCGCATTCCTGTCATCCCAGCACTCGGGAGGCTGAGGCAGACAGACTGCCATGAGTGTGAGGCCAGGCTGGGATATGTAACAAGTTCCAGTCCAGCTTGTACTATCCAGCTTGGACTACATAGCCAGACCTTGTCTCAAAAAACCAAAAATTAATAAATAAACACATAAAAGCACAGACAAGGCTGGACATAGTCTACCCTGGGACAACATCCTGGGAGGCTTCCTGGAGGACCCATGCTTTCTGGACCAGATGGTGTAAGGCCGGTGGGAAAGTCAGAAAGGCAGCCTGCAGGGACTGCAGGGAGTGGAAGCTTAGATTCTATTGGGTCCTGCTACAGCCCTTCCCTTGCTGCCCGGCCTCAGGCAAAAAACTCCTGGGAACCGTTTCCTCATCTTTGAAATGGGGACAGGAGCAGTGCCTCAACTTGGGTTGTTAGGAAGACGCAGTTAACACAAGGAAAGCTTCATGGATTGCAGGAGCTGCAGACACAGAAGCTATTAGAGCTTGTGAGGCCATCAGGAGACCCCAGGCCTCCGTGAAGCCTCACCGTATGAGGAGCGGCAGCCGCTGGGCCTTGCTGGACGCCCACTCACTCCAGGCGCCCGCGAGGCGCTAGTTGTGTTTTATTTTGCTTCATCTGTATGACAACAGCAGTGTACTGACCTGATTTTCAAATGGGGAAACTGAGGGTCAGAGAGGTTGAGAAAGAACTGTGTTGGAAGTTGCCCAGGGAGTGACCGGCAGTGCGTGGCACCCATTCCTTCACACAACTTCAGAGTGGTAGCTCTTTCCACTGTGAAAGCCTGGACTCTGGGGTGCGGTCTAAAGGAGTCTGTCTTCTAAGGATGCTTGGGGGTTGGCAGTTTGAGGTCAATTTTTTTTTTTTTGATAAGATGGGGCCTCTGGATGTTGCCCAGGCTGGCCTCGAGCTACTGGGCTCAGGTGATTCTCCCGCCTCAGCCTCCATAATAGCTGGGACTATAGATACATGCTACCATACTTGCTCGAGGACCACATTTTATTTTATTTTTTTATTTTTATATTTTGTTTTTGGTGCCTGGGCTCGAACTCAAGACCTTGTGCTTACCAGGCAAGCGCTTGAACTGCTGAGCAAAATCCCCAGCCCTAGGGCAATATTTTAATTGAAAGAGTTAAAGTGCTAAACTGAAACATATAGAAAAATTTAAAATGATAACACACACACACACACACACACACACACACACACACACACAAAACAACAGTATAGAAATCATGGGCTAAAGTATATGATGTTCTAGTAGGGGCATTGGTGGCAACTGGAGGGAGGCAAGAGAACTTTTGGGGCTGAGCCCACTCCACTATCACCCCCACCACCACTACCACAGGGCCTTTGCACAAGCTGCTCCTTTCACCTAGAAAGCTCTTTCACTGGCCTTTTGCCTTTCCTCAGGGACTTCCCTGAAAAAGTCCCCCTTACTATCATCCTTCCCCTAATAGCTTGCCTTTTAGCAAGTGTGCACACTTTTTGAAATAAAGGAGATGGAATTCCTACACCATCAACTTCATGATATTAAAACGTGCAGATGTATTAACTTTAGTACAGATACAAAGTGACAAAACTATCACCATCTAATTCCAGAACACATTCCTTAACCTAAAAAAAACCCTGTATCTTGTTCCCTATTTTTCCCATCTTCCAGTCTCTGGCAACCATTAACCTTCACTGGTCTTGATGGGTTTGTACATTTGGGGTAATTCATTAAACGAAGTCACACAATATGTGGTCTTTTGTGTCTGGTTTCTTTACGTAGCATACTGTTTTTTCTTATATTTTTACTTCTTTTTTTTAATTTTAAAGAGAAAAAATAAAATTTCAAAACAAGATAATAGAGTAACAATGGTTAATACATTGTGTATTGTTATCTTTAGTTAGAGTACATGATATCAGCATTTAATTGTCCAAACAATATTAGTACAAACATTTCTTTTCAATGAACTAAGAGAAATTAGTAGTGTAGCTTTTTTTAAATTTTTTTATTTTAAAGAGAGTAAAAACAAAACTAAACAAAACAGAGTAAAACACAACAAAGCAGATCTGAACAGAACAACGCAAGCAATACAGGTCTTCAAAACATAACAACAGGAAATTAACAATGGCTACCCTAGTGTCTCTTGTTTTCTTCGAAATGGTTGTTCATAGTATAACTATCTTAAGTATCATATATATGTAAATATATATATATTTTTTCACTTTTCCCTTCCTTCTTTTCTCCATTCCCCATCCCAGTTTCTCTTTCCTTTTGAAGTCTCTTCCCCTTCCACAATATCTATTGTACATTTTGGATCTTATTTACTCTTTTTTGGGGGGGGTGGTGCCAGGGATTGAACTTGCAACCTTGCACCTTCCAAGCAGGCGTTTGTGCCGCTGAGCTAAACCCCCGGCCCCTTATTTACTCTTTCAGCTTCTCACAGGGTAACAGCATGATGTTCACACATGTGCATCTGGTTTATTTCACTTACAAGCGTGGTCTTGAGTTAGCATACTGTTTTTGAAGTCACCCATGTTATAGTGCATGTAGGTTCTTCCTCACTCTATGAATAGCATTCTCTTTGTTTGTTTCTTTGTTTGTGGCACCAGGGATAGAACTCGTGACCTTGTGCTCGCCAGGCAAGTGCTTAGGTCACTGAGCTAGATCCCCGGCCCCAAGGGAATAACATTCTATCGTACAGACGTTCCCCATGTTCTTCACTCACTCCTCTCTGTTGGTAAACATTTGAGTTGTTTCTACTTTTTGACTTTTGTGAAGATGTGTACAAGTTGTTTTCTGTCTTTTTCTTGGTCCTGGGGTTTGAACTCAGGGCTTTCCCATTGAGCTGCATCCCCAGGCTTTTTTTTATTTTGAAATGGATTCTCACTAAGGCATTCAGTTGTCCAGGTTGGACTTGATCTTTCGATCCTTCTGCCTCAGCCTCTCAGAGTGCTGGGATTACAGGAATGTGCCACTATGCCTGGTTATAAATTTTTTATGAGACATCATGGAACATGACTCAGGTTGAGGAGGGGAGATAGATTCTAACAAATCAATTAAAAAAACCAACACATCACTTTGAAAATAGCAATTCTTCAAAAAATTGATCTGGGGCTTGGAGTATAGCTCAGGTATAGAGTACTTGTTTAACATGTTCAAGGTCCTTGTTTGAGCCTGAGTACCACCAAAAATACACAATACACACATATATACTAATACAAACGTCCATATGGCCCAGTACTTTTTTTTTTGTTTTGGGGTTTTCTGAGACAGCGTCTCACTATGTAGTTCAGACTGGCCTTGAACTCACAGCAATTCTCCTGCCTCAGCCTCCTGAGTGCTGGGATTACAGGTGTGCACCATCATGCCCAGCTTGGCCTAGCACTTCTACTCCTAGGTTTATGCCCCAAAGAATTGAAAACATATGTTAACAGAAATGTATACATGGATATTCACAGTAGCACTACTTATAAACAGCCCAAAGGGGGAAGCCACCCACAGGTGGTTCAGCTGGTGAGTGGAGAATAATCACGCTGTGTCCCTATGACAGATGCTCAGGCACACAGAGGAAGGAAGGGCTGGTTCATGCCACAGCCTGGAGCAGCCTTGAAAACATATGCACCCTGCATGGACACAGGGGGCCATCTGTCAACTCACTTCTTACCCCTGCATGGCCATTTACCACTCAGGTCCCAGCCAGCAGCCCCAGTATTTGTCTCCATGCCCCTGCCGGCTGTGCTGAGTAAGGATAGGCCTGGAGACCAAGCACACTGGTTCCAGCCTCCCACAGAGTGCCCGATTCTGGCTGCCGCCTGCATGGTACAAGGCTTTGATGCTTGTCACGTCCCCTGCGGCTCCTTTAGTATGGGCACCCTGGAGGTGCCCAGCAAAGACCCAGCAGGTTGGCCTGGCTGAGCAGAAGCTTCAAGAGTAGCCAGGTCAGGGAGAGACACCGAGTAGGAGAGCATCACATGCTCACACACCTTGCCAAGGCCAAGTTTCTCTCCCCTGAAGTGCAGCCCCTCTGCTCAGGTTGTGAGTGTGTGTGTGTATGTGTGTATGGAAGGCAGTGGTTTCCTCCTGATGCCCCTGCTAAAGGGATGCAGAAGCTGGGCATGGTAGTGCATACCTATACAGTAATTCCAGCACATGAGAGGCTGAGGTAGGAGGATTCCAAGTTTGAGCCTAATCTGGGCAATTTAGCAAGACCCATTCCAAAAAAAATTTTTTTTTTTTTAAAGACTTGAGGATGTACTTTAGTGAAAAGACCCTGAGTTCAATTTCCAGTACTGGGATAGGGGTGCAGGGGGGAGCAAGAGCTGCAAAGCTGAGAGGCTATAGGCCTATAGAGCAGCCTCCAAGGTAAGTGGTGGTGATGATTAGGAAGACAAAACCCTGGGCCTTCACTGCAAAGGCCGGGGTTACCTTCCCCACAAAATCAGTATTTAGCCCAGTGAAGGGGGTGGAGGCCACCCCCAGCTGGCCAGTCCCCCTGTGGAGGGGTCACCAGGAATTCTGGGTTTCATCAAATACTGCCGGGTCACAGGGTTTTATTTGAAAATAATTTTAATTAGCCGGAAAGTAGGAGTTTAATAAATGGAAAACAGAGAACTTTCCAAGGCCACAGCTGGGAAACACTCACTTTTTAAAAAATTCTGCCTAGCTTCCCAGGCCAGCTAAGCACCCTGGCATGAGAGCCTGACTGCCAGAGGAATCCACAAGGAAAACAAAGCTTATTTTTAGAGAAATATTTTAAACTTGGTTTCGGCAAGCTCAGGAGTTTTCTTGTCTGTCTCGGATCCTGAATATCTTTCCCTCTCTTTCAGCGCTGCCTCTGTGGGCTCAAGAACTCCTATCTGCCCAGGCTATTTCTGCCCAGATGAAAATAAAAGAGCCCT